>JAEIHY010001077.1:0-15744 GCA_018904565.1 Drosophila tsacasi
TGTCATCAAAAAGTTGATTTTAGTATAGTATCTCTATCTTTCCGGCCATTGTGCGACGACGAACAAAATTTCCAGTTTTTCGGCTTGAGTTTTTTTAGGGGGGCTTTTTCGCTTTGTTTTCATTATTATTATTTACAAATGCCCGCATTGACAGTGACGCATTACGACAAATGTGTTAAAATAAATAAAGAGACGATCGGCGTCGAACCGCAAATGCGGTTAAAAGTAGAACAGCATAATTCATCCCCATAAAACAAAGCAAAAGCCACATAAAAGGTGGAAGAATTTTCGGCTTTAATTTTCGGGCATGACATCATATAAACAGATCGCGGCCACTCGATCTGGGCTCGATCGAGAGACGACGAGGGGCCATCCGAGAGAAGTCTTCAGCGACTCCAAGTCCAAGTCCAAGTCCCAAGTGCCTGCACATAATGGCACTCAAATAAAACAATTAAGGCCCACATAAGCACGTCAAGCGCGATGAAATCATTTGCAGGATACACAAGCCGACCGCAAACAATGCCTCTATAAAGCGCTGCCCCGAAAACAGACAAAAAATACACAGATTGCCATCAATTTCGGAATTTAAACGCTGGCCGAAAAGGCTCGTGCAGGTCGCATGCCAAAAGCCCGGTCTAAAAAGCAGCCACAAACAATAATAAAAAATATAAAATAAAATACAGAAGACAGCAAAAATGTTTGGCATTGAACCCTCGGGCGAGACAAAACAGAAAAAGAGACCAAAATTAAATCAAAATAAATCTCAATAAATGCGTGCTTTTTGGAAATTGCGCGAAGCGCGAATGATGATGATGATGATGATGATGCTGAAGAAGCTGCTCGAGACGACGGCCTGTCTGCCTGTGCCAGGGGCTACACAATATAAATAAACTGGCCACGACAGCCTATACTCTCTCTCTCTAGACCTGACAAGTACATTGCTATTTGGATACGAGCCAGGTTAATGGAATAGGTAACTCTAAGCCAATTTTAATAATATTTATAAAATAAAATATTCATTGACCAACACTGGTTAGGTTTAATAATTTGTAGCTATAACCCTTTGGGAATTGGAGGGTAACGCCAGAAAAAATATGTTTATTGTCGTTTAGCCAAGGTGGAAATCTTTCGAATATTTTTCTATGTATTATCTATTTTATAGAAAGGTCAATTTTTCAATAGTAATAGAATTTATTGCATATGCATATATTATCCATATTTATTGAAAAAGAACATTTTCTAATTTATATTTAATGTTGTCAATAAAGTTTAGAGCTCTTTGGCCAAGTTGGTTAAGATTAGGTAGTAAGTTCCTTAAGCCCTTGCGCCTTGTGTCTCCTTTACTTAGCCCTCCCTGTTGATCCAAGAAATCAACGACAAAGTGACTTTTGTCCGAGTGAGAAGTTTGCCCTTCGGCTGTCTTAAGAGTCTCTTGTAAATGTGTCACCATATTCTCGCAGTTGTCCCGACTGGATACACGATTAATGGCATTTTGCAGAGATATCTTAATATTTTCGACAACATTTTCCACCGAATCGTTGCCATTAACGGGTTCGAGGACATTGCAGTCATATTTCGGATCCAGGGGTATGCCACTGATGAGTTCCTGAAGTTTTAGAAGACTTGAAGACTAAGACTAGTCAGTAATTTCAAAGGAATTCTTACCAGCAGCGTCAGTGAAATAATAACGAGACAGTAACGCATGTTTCGAGTCCTTTCAACTAACTGATAACCCATCAAGGAGCTCTCTTCTATTTTATACTTGTGGAAACTCTACACTAAGGCTTTAAAATAAGGGAAATTACAAAAACTACCTGCAACATAAGATTTAATCCTCTTTCTAAGCAGGAGAATATCTTATACCCCTGTCACTATACCCTTCAAAAGACAGGGCATCGTTCCAGGACAGGCGAAACAAAAGACTGAGGCAACAAACTCAGGTAGCAAGTTCAGGCGAAAAAAATGGAGACGCAGGGACTCGCATATTTTCGAAGGTATTTCGTCGGGGTAAAACCCTTCGGTGTATGCTAATTATGTCAGCCACCCACTGCCACACCCATTGACCCGTCCCGCCCCAGCCCCGTCGTGACGCATCTGCGGCAATCTCGCGCTTCCTCCGGGCAATTCCGACCGCGGATTCCTATGACTCTATCTTATCGACACGGGGTGCGGCTTTTTATCTACATCCATTTGCAACCAATTGTTCAATATTTAAACAATTTATGGGCCACAAAAAGGCACACAGCTCCGACCACAACGCGACGCGGGTGACAAACAGTACAAAAAGGTCAGTAATTAGTGGAGTTGTTTTAGTTGATCGACAGTCGCGGCAGGGCTCAAAGCTGCCCCCAGTGCAAGTGAAACGATCCTAAAAGGACTAAGGATAACTCAGTGATCGAAAGTGACAAAAGTCTTGAACAAAAAAAATCAAAACAAAAGTAAAGGCTGACACCGCCTCGCACCAGTTCGTTCTTCAGGCTCGTTTGGCTGCCAGCGCTAAAACAAGTTGGTAATTTTTGATTAACACCCTCTGGGCTATGCGTACGCGTTTATATATTCATCATAAAATTAAACCAGCCTCGGCAGGGCACAAACAAACAAAATCAAATAGCAGAGCAGAGCCGATGGATGGAACGATAATCAACAAAAATCGACACAAAGCGATTGCCAAATATTTAATTGGTTTTATTGAAAAGGTTTTTCTTTTGGTTTGCCCGAAAGTTGTTAATTGAAGAAGAGATACCCCAAAACAAGTAAAAAGTATAAAACAAGCAGCGGCAAAAGAAGGCGACCAACGAAATTGATTGCATAATTATTAACAAAAGTAAAATAAAAGCCAAGGAAAAAATATTTCGTAAAGTGAAAACTGCGTGAGCTGCATAAATTCTCATTGCAATAAATTTGTTTTCGAAAAGAGGCTAGCTCCTGGGACCGGTCTTTCGACCAAGCTGTATCCTCTAAAGAAATTAAATTAAATAAAAAATAAGTTAACATAAAATTTGTATTAAAAAGTATTGATAAAAATGTACAAACTTTTAAAAAGTTACTAGGAAGGTTTAAAAAAATATTTTGAAAGCCTAGAAATTAGAATTAAATCTTTATTTAAGTGTATTCAAGAAAAGCAGCTTCTTAAAGGTCTTTTGTACTATTTTATTTTAGAATTAAAGTAATTTAAAGCAATATAAAACAAAAACTTCTTTGTAATGTAGTCTTAATTTTGCTTTAAAGACAATAACCAATATTCCCATAAAGAATTCTATTGATTTATCACAACTGGACCTTAGAATACGCACTTTTAAAGCCAAAACCCTTACCAGACGAGAACTTTGGACAGGTGCTCATGTCACAGCAGTGAAACCACAAAACAAGTACTTAATAGCTTAAAGGTAGTGCAACAATTCAAAGTCGAGTACAGAGTGGTTCAATGGTTTCTGCCAAGCTCCGCAGTATTAGGAAGTTTTCGACAGACGCACGTAGGTCAAGATGGGCACGATTTTGTGCGGGGGAAAGACATAAGTCAAGTTAAGCTAAACACGCTCGACAGTTTGTCATAAAAGTTAAACAAAAGAAACACCAAAAACTATTGTAAAACACCTTCGAACAAGCTGAAAGCCTTAGCCTGAGAATCACAAGAACATGTGAACAAAAATGTGCAGAAATGTATAGAAATGTGTTTTATAAACAAACTCAATTGAAAGAATTTTAAATAGTTTTGTTAGATTATTCTGCTCAAACTACAAATTTCTAAGGAATTTCTGAGGCTCAGTTAAGGGGTAAGCAACCCTTTATTACTCACAAGAAAGAGGGAAGAAACTTCAACACATTTCCGCATACAACACTTAAATATACAAGCGATCGTATATATGCCGCGACTATATATGAACGCGGCTATATTTATTATGATTTTATTGATGCTATCAGCGGCTGGCAGTCGGAGTTGTCATATTAAATTCATTTCACGCTCCATTTTAATGCGCCGGCCAGCCGGGTAGTCGAACTTCCTACACAAGTTCACAGCCGTTCGGTTTTGCATGAATTTTGACAATTCCCAAACTGATTAAATATTCAGTTTGCATGCCGCCAATGCGGTTAATTTTTTGCCATAACAATTCTCCTTTGCAAAAAGGTCAGCATGTTAAGAACTTAGGCAGTCGCACAAATTTAATAGCTTTGAACTTGAAAAGGAATAGGGGGAAAGAAGTGTTTTAACCTGAAGAAAAATGTATAATTGAATTGTAAAGCAAATATATAATAAATCAGCAGTGTGCTGAAATGACTTTATATGTTATTCCTTTCAACAATTTCCATTTCTTAGTATAAATCAGAGTTCATATTATGGCATTGATAACGGAAACATATGGAAAATGTGGATCATGCTTTGTCTAAGGAGAGTATAAAAGCTGTTCAGAGTCTTAAGCATCTCGCAGTAAATAAATCATTGAGAAATGAAGTTATTCCTCATAATTACTAGTCTAACTTTGCTGGCAAGTATTTAAAAAGTACAAGCTCCATTAATAAATTGTCAAACTAATTTCTCAGGTACTCGTTCGAAGCAATCGTGGGGATAGAACAAATTTAGTCATTTGTGAGTTCTTCAAAAACATTGAAGAGGCCCATGCAGAACAATGGGAGGATTCGGTTAATCTGTTAAAGACGCTCCTAGGACAAACCATCACTGCTACTTCGGCTTATCCGCAATATAGGAACTTCACGGCATCCCTGCAGGATTATCTTGATCGCGGAAAGGCCATTGATCGGTCAACTAGTGTTCAAAAAAAGATTGAATATTTTCAAGGATTCGATAAATCCGAAAATAAGCTAACTTTGGTTACGTTTTCCGAGAATGAAAGGGGTTTAATAAGGCCTCTGGATAGTTTTAGTATAGGCATGTTGAGTGTCCTAGAAAAATTCTTCACAAAATATATTAAAGCAGGACGAGACATGGGTGAGACATTGAACGCAATGAAAGTGACATTTTCGGATGACCTTTTTATGCTCCTATACGAATATCCCCCAGAGTACAAGGGACGGGGGACTAAAAGTCTTGGATCTCAAATTCTTGCATTTAAAAATAGATATCCGTGTGATTAAAAAACAAAGAAATGTGTTACTATATCAAAATATTATAAATAAAATAATTTTTAGTATAATTTTTACATAATTTAAGATATGTTAAGATCGCTAATAAAAATTGTAATGATTTTATTTGAAGACTTGAGTCTACGTTATTATATTTAATATATAAACGTCTCATTAAAATTTTCTTTATGATAAAAGATATTCAATTGCAAAATCTGGTATATACTTTATGTACTTCTAATAAATAGTAATATAATAATTTGTATTCTTTTAAAATAACATTCTTAAAAAAAAGCTCTTTTATCTAATAAATCAACCCCCATTAAATCAAGAATGTGACTATTACTAATCGCATTAACTAGAGATGACGTCTTGGTTCCAGCTGTTTCAGCCGCGATATCAGTACATGTGTGTGGCACAGGTAACTCTCGGTTGCATAACAGGTTGATACTACCACATATTATATGGGAACAGCGCCAGTTAACCGAAGATATTTCCATGGCGCTGGCGGCCCAGAGCAACCCAGAGCCAGTAAACAATCGTGTCATGAACATATCCAATTGTGGCATCAGCAGCTCAGCTGCTCTCCAGCACGTTGTTTCGCTTTATTTTTTTTTTATCAGTGGCACGCTCTTCTAGATTCCAGCAGCAGCAGCAGCAGCAGCAGCAGCCCGTGGCCAACAGCGCTATAGCTGTGGACATAGCTATGGCCATATACCTGCCCCGATCTCGGTGCTGCCAAAAGAGAGACCGAACGAGTTGCGCCGAGGCGATACGAACCGATCCGATCCGAAATAAGCTGTGCTCCGAAAGCCGCCGCTTGTGTTTTTGCTTTCAGTTTCATTTGAGACGTTGACGCGATCGCCAGCAGAGTCAGCTTAAATCGGCTAAATCGCGGCAGTTGGCCAGGCCAATATCGCAAAACCACAACTGGCTGAAGTACATTTAAACGGGTTAATCCAATACATGAACGAAAAAGCGAACGCTCTTAATTTGTTGTATATTTTTTCGGACGCCCGCTGCAAGTGAATTCCCATTTCGGTTTTTCTTTGTGATTTGCATAATAACAATCATAATAATAATAATAATAATCTGCAAGTTAATAAACAATGCAAGAAGTGGGCAAAACTCATAAATAAAGTGCAGCGCCTAAAGTGTAATTAAAATCCATTGAGATTTTTTTGAGCGCTCGGCAAGGAGAAAACAAGTTTGTTGCCTAAGTTATTTGTTTTGAAATTTCAAAAATTCCAATAAACATTTAATAACAAGTATTAAACAAAAAGAGCTATATAAATCTGACTTAAAGTCGGGGGCCACGTCGACAAGAAGAGTTCCATAAAAGGCAAGTGAAAGAATAAATTAAAGCAGGTTTAATTAAAATATTAACACACAACATAGAACAGTAAATTAGTATTAGTAATTTGTGAGTAAAAAGCGGAGAGGAAAGCCACTGGCCAAATCATTAAATAACAAAAGCCGTTCCCGGCATATAAATCAAGTTCAGTGGAATTTAAGAATAAAATGTGAATCAATTTTACTTTAATTTATGCAAAGTCAAAGTTTAAAGTTTAAGCTGTTGTAACAGCACCGTTTTGTTCCCATTAGTTTTCAGAAATTGCTATGATAATAAGTCAATAGTAGCTGCCCTTAAAATCCCTTTGAAAGGTTTCCGACAATCAACAATAACCAATTGAGTGTGTTTTTTTTTCAATGCCAAGAAAATAAACAATAAATGCGCGTGGGTTCTCCAAGGGTTCCACCAGTCCAATCCGCACGATATTCATCGCTGCTGATGATGATGATGATCGTCCAATGAAGCTGCCACAATTAGAGTGCATTTCAAGTCGATTCAGCTAACACGAAGGGGGCATCGGGATGCCAAGCAAACGCAATTTGAATTTATAATTTTCGCAATTATTTTTCATTAATTTAGGAGAGGGGGCTCATAAAAAAAAGGTAAATAACATCCGAGTGATATAAAAATCATAGCGAAAATAAATGCTTACGCGTCTGCTGTTAATCACATTTGAGCTTCCCAAAGCACTCGACGACTCCGGCTAATTGCAAGACAGCAACAAAAACAAAGCGAGAAAGAAATATGTAAATAAATAAAAAACCGACAACGACACAACGTGCTCGCTCGCTCGCCTCTCTAATTTGTTTATAGAACCTGTGCGCTTTTTATGAAGCAAAACGAATCAGCTGCTGATTGATGAACTGCCACAGCGTGCTGTGTTTTTTTGTATGGAGTTTCTGTTTGCTTTTTGTTTATCTCCGCACTTTTCTTTAATTATAAAATAAATTGCCTTTAAATAACGAAGAACCCTATTCGGGGCAGACTGTTATGAGCACGCCACAGATATAGCCTAGTTTACATAAACACATAAATCAAATTAAGGGGATTTTATTTGCCCATAAATATTTAAATGTTAGGCACCAATTTCCTGGCTTCAAAACCAAATGAGATTAGCATCTTTTGTTAGATTGTTTTGTTTCTCTCACATTAAAAATGTTTAAATATTTGATTTATGAACTGAGTGCTTGAGTGCTTTTTATGGCTTGTCTAGGCCTTAGTCTACATTTTTCTAGCTGTCTTTTATAATCTTATCGAGTTTCAAACAATTACTGCGTCACCTATCAAGGGTTTAGGGTTTAAATAGCCTTCACATCTTATCGATTTCTGACATTTTTATTTAATTTTAATTGCACTTAAGTTCTAACGAATTGTTTATTTCTGCTTTCAACAACTTTCCTTCACCGAAAATACTTTCTATTCACCTCAAAAAACTTTCAAAATTTTCGGAACCGAGTCCATTGCAATCTTCTTTAGAATTACGTGACCGGCAGCTGCAGAAAATCTAAGAAAATAGAAGCTAATGAACAGCATTCGAGCGAAAGAGATGACTTATGAATGGTGGGGATTGTGCAATGGATTTAACCATTAAGTCCGATAAAGACGTCCAAACAGACGGAACGTGTCAGTTGGGGAAGCCTCTCTCACACGAATTTATCAAGAGACCTCACCTCCAGGGAGGCCCACCAAACTTTGGCTATCAAATTGCATTGGCTCCTCGCTAAGCTGACCTTGCAACGCACAAAAATGTACAAATCAATTTCGAGTTGATTCAGGCAGCTGCTGCTGCTGCTGCCAAACGAGAAAAACGAAGACAGAATATTTTAACTTAATTTATTTCCATTTTACGCATCGATGCGATATACATTTTGAATTTCAACTTGAATATATACTTGTTTCTTTCGTTTTTGTTGTGCTTTTATTTTTTGCGGCTTTGCATATTGTTAATTAATGGCAGCTGCTCGTTTCGTTGGAGGCAAAAACGGCCCCTCTTAACGCTGCACATCGCATCACGGCACAATCACAATCACAATCCCATCGCAATCACGAGGCGCGTTAACAAAAAAAAAAAAAAAAAAAACCGAGAGCCAAGAAATCAATCATTCAAATTGATTTGTTGGTAATTTGTTATTCAAACAGCCGCGGCACAAAACGGCCAGAAAAATGCAACAAAAAAGTATACAAAAAAAACTTAATACACAAATGAAAAAATATAGTAAGGGAAAAATAACATATCATAAAAGCGTTTGTGCATGACGCCTTAACCAAAGTGTTAATTGCATTTTGCCTAATTAAATATTAAAAATTGAGCAAATTGAAGCTAAGAGTTAGCGTGTTCCCTGCGGCTTTAATCAAGTCTAAATATTTTTATTTTTATTTCTATTCATTAACGAATGTTCGTTCACATGTGTGATTTTTATAAAATGCCTTTTATTTTTATTGTCAACGCGTCGCGGCGACATCTTCGTTTTCTGTGTTTCTATTTCCCTCACCTGCAGCAGGTTTGACAAAACCTTGACCATATAGTGTCTGTGTGTATATATATATAATTTTGAATACCCTAACCGAGCCACTTGGACTTTCGGTTGATCTTTGCACGTACATATTTCACCGGCCTCTCTCTCTCTGTGATTTTCTGCTTGCATTCAGCAATTTGAATGAGTTTAAGTCTCGTTCTTCAAGGCGCACAAATTGCTGCATGCCCGTGAACATGACTTTTGCTAAATACTTCGAGCTCTTTCTTTAAAGTTAATAGTTTGTTTTACTATTAATTGTCTTAAGTACATGTGTAACCTAGGGATTTTTATCTCTTAAATAATTAAACTTAAGCTGTAAAGCCTACAATCCGTTGGGAATAGTTTTCTAGCAAGGCAAACAGCATTTTAGATTAATGCCGGGCTTTAAATATATATTAATTAATTCGTATTGAAATAATAATTGTATAAAACAAACTTGAATCCTAAAATGATGCAGATTATATTTAAGCTGGGTTTTAAATTACAAAAATAGAATAATGCATCAAATGTCATATTTATTATCAACTAATAATTAAATTCATGACATTTCAATAACTAGTTTATTTGTAAACACATTTTCTTTCATTTCTTAATCTCATTTACAACTGACAACTCTCTAAACTGCTTCCGCATAAAAATAAAATGGAATTCTACGGAATTTCACAGATAAATGGAAATTTCCTCGAATCTAACATCGCTCTGCCTGCCATTTGTTTTCTCGCTTCTGGCCGTAATTTGCCGTAAATGTTCAATTTGTCAGCTGATAATTATAATTATTTAAAATGATTTTAATAACAAACGTGATGATTATCACAACGAGCAGTCAAAACATTTCACTTTTTTGGGCATTGCGAAAGTGTTGAAAAGAAGACAGACCGAAAAAAAAACCACCAAATGTGTAGAAAAACTAAAAATAACGGTTTGACAAAAGTGAACTCGAAATAATAATGCATAATTGCGTCAATTAAGTAAGCGAAAGAAGTCAACCAACCAACCAACCAATCAATCAATCAATCATTCAATCAATCATTGAACTCTCAATAGCTTTCCAAAAAGTCGTAATTTTGACATTTTTTGACGTGTTGCTCTCTTTGCAGACTTGGATGGTGACAAGTGAGGACAGCTAAAGGCATTCGAATAAATATCCAAAAAAGAGATGATTTTAAGAACGCAGCTTTGGCTGAGCCTGCTGTTCCTGGGGCTGCTCCTAGCGCCCAGTGTTTCTGCGGAGGATGAAGACTACGGCGGCGACATGGGCGGCGGCGAAGGGTCCAACAACGACGAGATCTTCGACACTGCCCAGCTGGAAGCGGAGGTTGAATCAGAGATGCAGCAGCATCGCAACAGTCTGGAGGAGGATCACACCCTGCCTATGGAACAGGAGCAGATGAGCACTATGAGGCCAGTGGAGAGCAGAATGAACACCATGTCCCCTTACTCCGAAGAGAATACTGCTTCCGAGACGCTAGAGGAGGCGCCTGCGCAGAAGCGCATCCCTAAAGAGGAGGAACCTGCCTCCAAGTCCTCCAAGGACTACTACTACGAGGATAATCCCGAGGAAGAGACGGTGGCCAGCACCACAGCAAGGGTGGCCACCACCACAATGATTCCCGAATATGTGCGTCAGGCCAAGGCGGAGAGATTCCCGCAGAGGGATCAGGAACATGACGTCTCCGACTACGTCGTGGCTGAGGAAGAGGCCACGAAATCGGTGGAAGAGCAACTTCCAGCCGATGTCTCATACCAAGTGGAGCATCTGGAACCCATTCCCCAGGCTCAGGTCCAACAATTGCCCAGTAAAGACAAACCCAATCCCTTCAAGTACTCCACTGAAGATGAGTACTACGATGACCAGGCGGAGGTAAAGCCTCACCCCACAACTACGACCACACAAGCACCACTGCCCATACTGAGGGCTCGATTTGGTAGCTTCCCTTGGGCCACCACAACGGCACCCAATCCTCCAGCTGCCAGTACCACCTCCACTTCAACCACTTCGACCACAACGACGACAACCACGACAACATCAACGACAACGCCCAGTCCGCGGAAGCAGGCCAAGCACATTCATGTTTCCGGTGGTGTCAAGCCGGAACTTTTGCCGGCCGATCAGCTGCGCAACTACATCAAGGATGTGTACATTCGCATGCCCCTGGCCGTGATCGTAGATCCCTCATCCGCATCCTTGGAGCAGGCGAAGCGACTCTACATTGATGCCTTGCAGGACAAGAATATCGACATAAAGATTGTCTTGGTGACGCTTAATGGGGACGGTAAGTCAGGAGGGTTTACTTTATAAACTAACTAAATTTAAATTGAATTTAATTTATTAAATTATACTATCAAATTCCCTCTTTTCTAGGCGCTCCCTCTGCCTTTAGCTTTAACAACACCCGCGAGTTCATCGCTGGCCTGAATAGCACCAAAGAGCATGAGGGTGGTAACTCATTTGTGGGCGTGCTCCATGCAGCCGAGCTGGTGCCCTACGACAGTGCCGTGTTCATTTCAACAGCTTCGATTCCACCGCACACGGAACTGGTCCAAGATGCGGCCATTACTCTGCTCAAGAAGAGGATCAGGGTGAGTTAGGAGAAGGGAAAATGAATTCAGTTATCAGGAAAACTGATTATTTGGAAGATTTCTTGAGTAGTTTAAGGAAGACTATCTCTCATCTATAATATCTAACTCTCTATATCATTGAAATCCCTATTTCCTTTCAGCTTTTCCTTCTCTGGTACGGTGAGCGATCGGGCAGCGAGAACGAAACGGAGGACGCTGTGGGCGGCATCCTGGGCGAGGTAGCCATCCGGTCTGGAGGCGAGATCATCCACATTGTGAGCACCGAGCACGGGCAGCACATAGCGGGCAACACGGTGAGATATGATAGCAAAGAGCAAACCTAACCAACAATTGGGGTAATTAAAATTAAAGTGCGTGCAAAAGCAAACGCAAAAGCTAAAGCCAGACTCCAAGCCGTATTCGGATGCCGAGGGGAAGGCCCAAAAGTGTTGAAAACTGAAAGTGGCAGCGGCAGGCAAATGGCAACAAGATCCAGAGCCGAGTGTTGCCCAAGCAGCCAACTGAGACGAAGCCACTTGGATTACCTCTCGGCCAGGCCAGACTACACCAGATGGGCAGGTGGTGGTGCTCGAGAGGCCTAGAGACTTGCCGCCGATGATGGTGCATCTTTTGTTTTTGTTTTTGTCGTTATTGTTGTTGTGCGGAGGCTACTGCAAAACTGGGTTATGGAAAGAAAAGTGAAGGGCAAGCAAATGTGTTGATAGAAAGGAAGCCTAGCCGAGTATGCCAAAAATAAACCCATTAAGCAGCGCAGCGAAAACAGGAAATCAAGTATTTTGTACTCGAATTCTGCAGCGGAAAACAAGAAATCTGAATAATTTGGAATTTGATTGAGTTCCGGCTTTTTTAATTAAATAAAGGCAATTTAATTGCCTAAAATATAATGGGTTTAATTGATACAATACAAGATTATCACAAAATAAATAATGGGATAAGGCAATCGTAGAGTTAAAATCATATAACGATATATTAAGATTTGTTTTCAATACAGAGTTCAAATATTAGAATTCAATGAGTTAAAGAGAATATTAGATTATTAAAAACAAAACAGACTTTATAGCTGGAATATGTACTCATTTCCTACCCAATTTCTCCTTATTTTTCAGCTCACCCTTGTGGCGGACGCCTATCAGGGCTCGCAGGAGCTGGAACTGCCGGTGGACACGACGCTGTCTAGCCTCCATGTGCGCATCGATGCGAACATGAGGCGGGCCTCGATGGAGACTCCGAATGGTGGTTAGTCCCTCTCTCCAACAAAAAAAACAAAACAACAACCGAGTTACCCAAGCACCGACTCCGTTGCTCTACCGCACTTTACTAACGCAGGGTTGTATTTTATTGTTTAGAGTGTGTGCCAAGCCTACTTAGACCTAAGTCCACTCCCTCCTCCACATATGGCACATGCTTCTTTGAAGGCGAGAGAAGATCGATCTCTCGTCATAACATTCCAGACAGAGAGAGAGAGAACGATGATAATTGTGTAATTTATGTCCTTAGCTTGTAAGAGATTCTTGACTAACCCCCCCAAAAAAAACCCCGAAAAATCGCTGCTACCTAATCTCTTAAAATCCCAAGTCAGCTCGGCTGACATCTGTATATACTTATTAGCCGAAGCCCCAACCAATGCTTTCCTTAACCAAAACGCTAGAATAATAATAATGCTCAACGAACAAGTAACCCTTAACTGTAGTACAAAGAATTTCCCAATATATGTAACCTGTATGTTTACTGTTTTACCGATAAAGTAATAAATGTTTTAGCTTTCTAAGGGTCCACAAAATAAAAAAGAAAACAATGAAAAACAAACCTGATTTAACCATTAACCATAAACACTTTCATTAATTGATTATTAATTCATGGTAAACAGTTTTATGTTGGTTATGAATTAATAAACAAGATATAAAAATACAAAAAAAGAGGAAACAAGCGAAAAAATAATTTCAATTCACCTTTTGGATATCTTTTCTTATTTTTTGTATTTTTCAAACTTCACCTTGCACACTTTCTCAGCACTTATTGTCCCTTGTCCTTTTCGTTTTCGTCCTGAAGGGTAAGTACCTTATTGTTAAAGGTTTCTGTGTTATATTCTTGTGTTTCTGTTCTAATTATCGAGCACTTTTTCAACTGTCCGGCACAAAATGTTATTGTAGACTGACTAACAAATGCCAAACGTAGAACGGGTAAACGAGAATGGATCAGCGAAAAAAGTAACCGGCTAGCGATTCCACCAGATTAATCATACGCCACGTTGAACGGAACGGACAAAGTCCGAATATATAAATGGCCAATAAAGCGAAGATTGCGCCCGGCGGGTCAGCAGACAGCAAAATAATTGTGACTCAAGACTGATGGAAGGCTCGAGCTGCTACTTATCGCTCGCCACAGCCCAAAGTAAAAATAACAAATAATAAACAAAAGCATTGTTGCCCGGTTGCAATCTTTAAATAACTTTTCGCGAAAGTTTCGCAACTACAAAAATGAATGTTTAATCTTCCGGAAGTTACACCAACACAGGCGCAAAGCCACCCCACACAGACACACACACTCGCACTCCCACCCCTGAAGAAATCAATTCCGAGGGGGCGGTGTTTTTCCCTTGCCTGCCTCAACTCCCTTTAAATTGAGGAGTTTTTACGCTTCAAGCAGTGGATTTTCTTGCAAAAATCCTCTTTGTTGATATTTGGCAATATGGCAAATGCTAAATTATTCACAACAAAAATACATACATACGTTTTATTAACAACAAATTAGGCACACTGCCATGGTCAAGTTCGCCAAGTGGCCTGATTTGACAGGGAATTTCGTTGGGTTTTAACACTTTTCGTCTATGTAACCTGCACAGATTTAAATTTAGCCGTTGAAACAGCTCTTGGTCAACACTTTAGCGGCACTTAATTGTTCATAATTCGCTGATTTCACAAGGAAAAACAATTGTTTTGTCTCGCGTTTTGTTTTTCTTTTTTGGGTAGACGTGTTTTCTTCTTTCACAACAACAACTACTACGGCGCAGGGCGGGTCAGGGTTGCCAAGGTTTCGGCGGGTGACGAAAAAATTACGTGATTTGTTTAGTTTCTGTTTGTTAATTAATAATTAGCACAGCGGCTGCCAAATCACTGTTTTGTGGTTGAAAAATTCAATGTTTATTGCACAATTTCGCTGATTTTACTAAAAGTGAAAGGGAGTGGCAACGCCGCCACGAACACCTGTAACAGCTGTCCGCGTTGCACTGTGAATGGCAAACAGCTGTTTGATTTCTCACCTTTTGTTTATTTATTTTTATTGTTTTCAATTTTAGAGATAAATTTGAAGAAATTGGGCAAATTCGGAGGAGTTAATGCCACGGCAACGTTAAAGCCCCACGAACTTGATGCCTTCGTTCCGCTCAACAAGCTACGACGAACTGCAATCTACAAGCTGAAGCTCCAACCGGAATCGGCCACCGAGAAGTACAATGTTTTTGTGCGCGCCGAACGAAAGGCTGATGTGTTTTTGGGTGAGTTATATACAGAAAAACAATCTCTCGAAGCTCGAACCTGGCGGTATCGATCGCCGCACAGAACTGTGCTAATAGACTGGGCTGTGTTTTTGCCTCTGGAGATAACGCGGCTCGCGTCCGGGAATCTGTTTGCCCGAATGACTGCTGCCGCTGCTGCTGATAACCGCGCCTCAACCTTCGATGGGAACGTCAGCGTTGACGCCATCACCAGCATCGTCGTCGTCGTCTCTGTAACACGTGTGCACAGCTGGTTTCCTAATGCTATTACCCCCATTCTATACCATTTTTCCTGGCAGGCGACATCATCAAGCGCATCGATAGCTATTACAAAAGCGGGCAGACAAAGGCGAAATCGGCTCGCATCCAATTTCCCGACAAGGAGAAGGACACCGAAAAGTTAGAGGACGATGTGGATTCACCAAAGAACGAGATCGAAACCTTCTCGGACAAGGAAATTCAGAGTGCTCCGAGTTTGAATCAAACCCTGCTTGCTGCTTCCACCACGGGACAGCCGAGGAGCACGCTTAATGCCATGCTCCTGCAGCGCTGTGGCACCAAAATCGAGCTGAGCACGCAGTCCCAGCTCCTGGTCACCGCAGGCCAAATGGCCACGCTTCTCTTCGAGGTCACCAATATGCGTTCGGAGGTGGTTTCTTCCACCATTCAGGTCACCGACGAGCGTCGTTTCCTAGTGCAGCTGATTCCAACAAGGTGGTTTT
>JAEIHY010001086.1:0-13392 GCA_018904565.1 Drosophila tsacasi
TGGGACTTTTGCTTTCTATCATCACTGGGAGATTGCAAAGAGTCAAAAGAGACCACATTTGTACTTCTCTGATTTACCTAAATAGTAAAAAACATCACGAAAAGAACGATGGAAGAAAGTGTCGCGTGCGACAGTGGTTAAAATTCAATTTAAAAAAACTACTTAATATTTTTAACTGAACTCAAATACATTATTAAGCTGAATTAATATATAATACATTAAAATTAGTTGCATTGAGATCTTTAAGCAAGTTTCGCTGAAATCAGTGCTTGAACTGGTTTGCGAAAAAGTGACATCCGTCTTTGTCGCGTGCGAATATCTTACATTTTTGTAATTATATTGAAAACGAACAATTGTCTGAAATCGACCTTAACACCAATTATAGTGCTAACCAAGAGCTATAAGTTTCAAACATAAAATCTTGGTACATGTTTTTTCTTAGTTTGAATGCGTACTCAGAGAGTTACCTATATATTGTGCAGTGAAGGCCCGATTGGGGTGCGTTTCCTGCGGATATTGCTTAAATGAAAAGCACTGTTGATGTTTCGAATGTTTTAATAGAAAAAACAAATGTGTGTGTGTTCGTGTTTCGTTTTATACAATTTTGCATTTATCTGTAGTTTTTGGTTTTCTTGTTTCTTGTTTGACAATGACGGTTTCGTTTTGGGGGCCGTCGTCGCATTCGAATTCGGACGCCCACGTTATACATTATGTATGTTTATGCATTATGTTTGCTTTATAATCTCAATTTTAAATATATAATAATTACTTTAAATATAATTCTGTAACCAAAATCTTTCTAAAAGTTTTCGTTTCGTCACTTTCTTTAGTCTCTAAGTATTGTTTCGTTATCTCACTCCAACATTTGTTTTGTTTTGTTTTGGTTTTGGTTTTGCTTTGCTTTGTGTTTTTCCCTTTCGCGAAGGGTTCTTGCTTCTTGTGTGTTATTTAAGGGCATACTCCGAGGGTCCGGGGACCAAGGATCAATTTGAATAATTTACAATTACTACACTGGACCATTGAAATTAGTGTTTTTATGCTATACGCTTCGATTTCCTAATACATTTGTAAAGAGAGTGTACCGATCGATGTGGCAAAGCAATGTGGAAATAGTTGGAAAGCCGTCAGTAGTGCTAACATGGTTAATATGGCGGATAGAGGGGGGGATAGGTAAATATATAGATCGAAGCTAAAGCCGAATTGATATATATATAATCGTATTATGGATAGGTCCTCACCGCGCGCCCACAAAGGAGAGAAAGGAAAGTGGAACATACATAATATACATAAGTACATAGTATTCTTCATTCGCTTCTGGTTTCTTGATCTCGTGTCTTTATTATTTTATCATTTAATTGAATTGTTCTTAGTGCTTTGGTTTTGGTTTTCGGTTCCTGGGGGACCGTTCTCTCAATCAAAACAATCAAGTAGTAAGTACTTTTTACCCATTGGTCCGAGTTGTGTTGGAATTTTGGAGGAGGCAACGCAACCGTTCTATTCCAAAAAGATACAAATACAAATATACAATTACATTCTGTCTGCCTCAAAAATGGTCATTGGTTCCGCAACCGAATTAACAACAATTAAACGATATGTATCCATTTTAAATGGCACAGTTTTTGTTTTTCTCTTTTGGTTTCATTTTATGTTAACGTTCAACATTTTTCTAAGGTCTCTTCTACACATAATCATATCATCATCATCAGCCTGCGCCCTTTTCCTCTACACTTTTGTCCTACAACTCAAACAAAAACTTAAAGTTTTGATCAAGCTCCGAATTAATTAACTTTATTCGTAATTAAACAACCTCTTTGATTACCGATATTCTACTATCGATTGCCGTCGATTAACGGCAAGAAATGAAAAATTGACACGATGAAACGAGGGTACTTTTAATGACAAGTGTTAGATCTCACTTGATTGCGAAACTGCACTTGACTTGGAATTATATATTTTGGATGCAAAAGCTTTATAAGTTTCTTAGCTCAGTTTTGGCAAATATTCGAAAATAAATAATCGATTTTAACGATAAACCTCGATGAGAAGAACTGGAGAACACCTGACTGAATCTGGAAAACTATAGTTATCAGATACTGGAAACAATATGATTGAAACTACCAGAATTTAATTAGTAGAAACAAGTAAAAAAAAGGATTATTTTACCTAAGCTTCCAAGTCAATTGCCGCAGGATACCGGAACCCATCGAATGCTCCTGTTCGTTGGCTAGCGTTATTATTATTACGTTTAGAATGATCCCAACTGATATGCTGTTTGATTTCAAGAAGCTACAACCATTTTTTAACAAGGCCTTGGATCGGAGGTGTACATACAAGAGGGGGGAAGGGAGTGTGAACCGGGGGATGTGACGACCTTTGGAAGGGCGGTGTTAAAGCGAAATAGAAGTACGCACAGGCTAGACCGGATCTTACACATTAATGGAGGGTTAACAAAGAGCCAAAATGGATAAGTTAGATGCATGTATATATAAGATCATCAATATGTGTGTGAGTTGCCAACATAAACACGGCCTTTGGTAATACGATTCGATTCGATTATGGTTAATAATAAGATTATGTCTAGCGCTAAAACTGCGAAATCAAGTTCTCATCTATATATTTCGCGTACGCCCTTACTTAGTAAAAGTTCTCCCTCAATTGTGTCTCGCTCGAATCTCGCGAATCTCGATTTTCGATACTCGGTTTATAAATACACTTGACTTAAGCTTAGTATTTTCGGTTTATGCTATGTATCGTATGTTAAACAACCCATGATTAAGAGTAAAAGTCGAAAATGCAATCCTGGACAAGATTCTTTTGGTGTATGCATTTCCCGCGCGCCTATCTCTCTCTCTTTTGCTACGGCAACGATCTTGGAATCTACGATCCCCGGATCCCGCCGCACCGCCATCATCGCCCTAACCCGCCACCCGGCGATCCCAATCCCAATTCCAGTCCTGTTCCGGACAAGCACACGTACACTAGAAATAACACAACCATTGTGGTGGAGGAGGCGCCGACCTTGTTGCGGCTTCCATTGGCATGCTGCATGGCAGCGGGCTCCTCACCTGCAGCCAAAGAGAACCCAGTTACGTACGGTAATCCTATATGATACCAGACACTTACCGTTTAGCACATGGACCACCACCGTCTCCGTGATCTCGTTGCCCAGCATGCAGGTGTAGTTGCCGGTGTCCTGGCGATTGGCATTGGCGATGTACAAACGACTCAGCGCTCTTCCTGGCAGCATGTCCGTCTTGACACTGCAAAGTATATTATTAAAGGAGATTTTATAGGGAATAGATCCTAGGATATCGAATATAATGCACAACTTCTCGGCCGAGGAATTTCTCTATGTTATGCCTGGGTTCCACTGCTACATTTTTCAACATTTTTGGAGTATGTTCGGTATTTGTTCATACGAAATAAATGGATCATTTTAGAGACCGTTTCCATAAACATATCTCACCTGATTCCACCCCTACTGGTATCGTAGTTGAGCAGACGCAACCCGTGCCGCCAGGTGATGTAGGAGGAGGGATGCGGAATCTTCGAAATGACGCACTGCAGCTCAATGGTGCTGCCAGCCTTGTAGTACTTCTCCGGCGTGGCCGAGCCTCGCTCGTCGAGGATCTCCACGTGAGGAACTGTGAGACAGCAAAGTAAGTACACAAAAATTCAAAAATGATCTCAAACTGAACTCACCAATTATCGTTAGGTAGACCAGCAGGACGAGCGGCGGATGCGAGGACACCTGGCACTCGTAGGGACCCTCATCGCGCTCGTTGGCAAACTGGATAAGCAGCTTCCAGTCGTTGGGCTCCTCGAACTCCAGCGAGTAGCGTGAATCCCCACTGTACGTGTGCTGGCCAAAGGTGATCAGGGTGAGATCCTCGCCGCGTCGCCTCATCCACGACACCGTCTTGCCCTGCAGATCGTTAACCCGACAATGCAGATACACGCTCGACGACAGCTGCGTGCTGATGTTCAGCGTGGTGTAGGGGTCTGCGAAGAAGGGAAACGGCTCGTGAGTGGTCGTCTCGGTGACCTCCAGCTCCTCATCCTCGGGCGTGTCGGTAAACGGCGACGAGAACTCCTGCCAGAAGTTCTTTGGGAACGTGTCGAAGGGGTCGCCAGCTCGCGGTCGTTTCACTATTGTTTGAATCGAACATTTTAGAGCATTTAAATAATAAAACCTTGAAATAACTAAATAACTATACAACTAAATGAAAACTAGTACATATTTGAAGCTCTATTTGCCTTTCTTTTGAAGCAAACTCACATGTGGTCGACGTGGAGCCCGATCCGATGTGATGGAGCGAGGAGTATATGATTGCCAGTATCCAAAACAGCCGCGATCTCATCACTGCAACGGAGTATGTGAGTATCCCGGGATGCTGGGTGGCAGGATATGCACCCGTAATCTGTTCTATATCGATCCAACTGCATCAGCAGCGTCCCACTGCATGGCCAGCGGAATCGGATGTGGACTCGGGGATAGCTGATTGCTGATTGCTGACTGCTGACTGCTAATGGGGGCTATAAACTTCACTGCTTATCGATTGCGCTGCGGCAACTGGAGAGGATATTGGACATACTGGATGCTGGACACGAACAAGGTAAGCTGCCTCACATTTCCATTTCCCAGTTGTTTTCTTTTCAATTTGTCCGCTTCACAGCTTTCGATTTCTTTTCTATTTGTCTTTTTTTTTTATTTTTGGAGGAGAGAAAGGCGAGAAGGAAAGCACTTTTATTAACCAGCTCGTGTTGCGTGTGTATTTATCTTTTTGCAACTGCTGCTGCTGCTGCTGCGGCTGCTGCTGGCCCTGGCTGCCCCATTGGATGGCCAATAAGCGCGAATGTAGGTCAGGGCTTGCACTGCGCATGGCCAGCATCCCTGTTATCCTGGCCATTCTCCAAGCTCCGCCATGAAGCCCAAAATAAACAGCAAAGTAACTCACCTCTAAAGTGCTGATAATTCCGGAATCGGCCCTATCCCAGGAAGGCTCCTTTAATAAATATAGTTGCTGCAATTAGCAAATCTAAGGTGGTTTTAGAGCGGCGGGGAGTCCTGTTAATACGGCCGTATAGTTGCCTTTGCCGGGCCGTAGACGTTGTTGTTCCCTCACCCACAACTGCTGCGCTACTAACTGCGCTCCGGAAAGCCCAGCATCGCATCTCTCTCTCGGCAAATTCCAAAATCCGAAGATTTTCCACCCACTAATCTAATGCCAGACGTTACGTTTCAAATTGTCATTGAACAATTGCTAAAAATGTAAGAGAAATAAAGGTCATTATACACAATATTTAATTACTCTAAACACATTTTAATTTCGTCTAAAAAGAGCTTTTTTTCGTACTCACTTGTGCGGACATTTCAAAAACCGATACTTATCGTATGTTATCGATAAGCGGCTGAGGGTCCTCGAATATGGCGGCTCTATTGTCATCTCGCTTTAACTTTGAATAACCGTTAATTAAGCTGGCATGGTTAATAGCAGAACATTTTCAAAACGATTTAATTGTTCGAGCAACTAAATAGCTGGAATTAAATGGTTTATCGCACTTATTCATGCTTCCTGCGCATGTGCAGTTATAGTAATTCGGTGGTGGTGTGTATTGGTGAGAGCATAAAACTGCCAACACTGCCTACGGTACTTACGCTCACCCCCATGGAAAAATGGGCTGTCTAACGTAATGTTTAATGTACATACATTATTATTTAACTACTATTACGTTTAAATACTGCACACTTAGACTTCTGATTAATGTTGTAATACTTAGAATAAAACCTTAATCCCAGCTGATTTTATTCTCTGCTTCCTTTTAATCAGTGGCAACATAACGGTTCTTGCTGTGTTTACTTTTTGCTGGCAGTGTGGGCATGTGTGTGTGCCGCCCTTATCGCCCGCGTCGGGTGGCGGTGGTGCGATGTGGAAAAATCGGGAGCGGAATGACATAAGTGGCGCGTATACACACACGAGCGCACGCACACCGACAACACACCCAGCAGGCGCTCTCACACAGACGCAGTCGGACCGCATAGGGCACACGGATACGCAAAAGAACCGTTCGTTTCATTCGCTGTCGCGCCGTTGACAATTGACATTCAATTGCGTTTTTCCATTTGCTTTTTATTTTCTCCCCCTTCTTCTGCTTTATGTTTCTCCTTTGGTCCGGCGTCAAAATGCCTTTTGAATATTAATCAGCGACAGTGAGCGGCGAACTGCAAATATTCGAGAAGCGGCTAACAAAAATAAAAAATCACTGTCGATTCGAAGGGAGTGTGTGGAAATTACTACCACAAGTACACAAAAAAACTAAGCAGAAGCGCGACAACGCCGGCAGAGGCAGAGGTAGAAGCAGAAGCGGCGTTGCAGTGTGCGACAAAAGCAGAAAATCGGAGGAGAATCAGAAACTAATCAGCCGGCAAAGGCAATAGGCTACGAATCCATCTACTGCCAGTAATCGGAACAATTCGAAATGGAGGAGAACAACTCCCGTGTGCTGAGCCTGCTCGGCAGTTTGGCCATCGGCATTGTGGGCTTCCAGGTGTTCCGCAAGGTCCTGCCCTGGATCTATGCGAATGTGGTGGGGCCCAAGTTCTTTGGCTCCTCCGTGGATCTGGCCAAGATGGGCGAGTGGGCAGGTGAGTACTGAGAGGCGTTTCCAAGGGTGCAAAGGTGGAAGAAAAAAGAAATAATTGAAAATAAACATTCGGTGATAACCTCAATTAACTGTAATTCCTTTGAAATTTACAAAACAAACCTTTAAATACTGAATAATACCAAATATGTGATTTTCATTTAAAAAACCGTAATTGTTTTCCCATTTTAAGTTAATAATTTGTAAAATTTTGGTTTTAGACAACAAATGTCTTTAAATATCAATAAGATCTCTATTAACTTATAATGGTTTCTAAAGGTGTTCATATTTAAAATATTTAAAATGAATGAAACTAGAGACCTAATCACCTAATTTGTTAACATTTATGCTTCCCGTGTGCGATAAGAACCTGCCCACGTCCCTTTAGCCCGCTGATAACCCCTGGCTAACGTGTTATATTAACTCGTAATTTCTTTCAGTTGTCACCGGATCCACCGATGGAATTGGCAAGGCCTACGCCAAGGAGGTACGTACGCTGGCCGACCCAATCTTGGCCAAAGTCCGGCGGATTGATGACTTGTCAGGGAAAACGGGCAAACAAAAAATTAATGAGTAATTACCGAATTGAGCGGACGCCGTCGTCGCCCACAATGACTTGGACATTGGGCTCGCCGGCGTCGGCGGCGGCAACCGTCGATGCATTAGCCAAGTGAATCTGCACTTTGAAATCGATCTCTAGTCGTACTTGCGGTCACAAAAATTCCCTAATAGTGTTTGCTTGTCAGCAAATTGCTACATTTGCAGCCTTCCCACCTCCACTTTTATTTTCTTAACTTTTTTGTTGATTATTTGCCCTTACAAAGTGCAGTCGCCGCAGTTTAGGTTTTTTGTTCCCGGTTTTGCATTTTTTGTCACCCACTCGAGGCAATCGAAGTTAGAACCCAGCTAAGCGGGGAACACGTGTTGTCCAAGTGGATAAACGAACCTACAGCTGGAGTAGTGGAGGGCCCCGCCTGAAGCGCATTAGCATTCGCCGCGCGTCAGACGCACGGAAAGTGGTTCAATGTTCACGCGGAATTATGTGGCCTCTCCTATGAGAGCTTCTGTTTCCCAACTGCGACATTTGTGGTTAGTTAGATTTAGATTTAGTCTCAAATTTTGGACTGCAGAGACAGGAAATGGATTTGCCTTGTTATTAATGCTTTATAAATGGTTCATTTATGGATTTACTCTTACAGTAAGCCTTACCTTGTGCGCGGTTATATTCATTATATAGGCAGTAAGGTTATATTCAAATTCATTCGGAGTTTCTAGACATTCTCCCAATATATCATTTTATTTCCAATTTAATTTAATTTAATTAATTATTGATAACAACAATGGAGTCTGCAAATAGCCTAGACCCTGCCCCTATGCCAGATTTTCCATTGTTTAATTTAGCATTTAATTATAAAATATTTTTCTTTGGCCAAAAGTCGATAAATATAATCAGGTATAGCTTTATCTTTAAAGAATCCCAGTTCCCATGGTATAATATCCAATTTATTTTAAAATATCGAATAAAATATATCTCTTTCCCTCCTTCCAGCTCGCTCGCAGGGGACTGAAGCTCGTGCTGATTAGTAGATCACTGGAAAAGCTGAATGCGGTGGCCAAGGAGATAAGTAGGTCCACCACTAACACAGCTACAACCCCTACCCCTAGCCGGGTTAACGACTGCAACTAACTTTACCCGCCGCTCTGCGGCATACTTTCAGGCGATAAATACAACGTGGAGGTGCGGGTAATCGACGTGGACTTCACCGGCGGTGCCGAGATCTACGACAAAATCTCCGAAAAGACCAGTGGCCTGGACATCGGTGTGCTGGTCAACAACGTGGGCATCAGCTACAGCCATCCCGAGTACTTCCTCGACTGCTACCAGGCCGATCCGCAGTTCCTGCGCAACATCGTCGCGGCTAATATTCATTCGGTGACGCACATGACCGCCCTTGTCCTGCCCACGATGATCGTCAAGCGTCGCGGCGTCATCATCAACATATCTTCCACCGCCGGCGTCATTCCCAATCCCCTGCTGAGCGTGTATAGTTCCACAAAGGTGAGGAGGGAGTTCATTAATTATCAGATCAGATCCCTTGCTAAGCCGCTTCTTGTTGCAGGCCTTTGTGAACAAGTTTAGCGACGATCTGCAGACGGAATACAAGGACCAGGGCATCCTCATCCAGAGCGTGCAGCCGGGCTTCGTGGCCACCAACATGTCGAAGATCCGCAAGGCCACCATCTTCGCTCCCTCGCCGGAAACGTATGTGCGCTCCGCGCTCTCCACTTTGGGGATTGCCGGCCAGACGGCTGGCTACCTGCCGCATGCCCTGCTCCAGCTGGTGATTCACTTAACGGAAGCGGTGTTCGGAGAGCAGTTCGCCCGCAACGTGGTGCTTAAGAACATACTGGGCACCCGGAAGCGGGCACTGCGTCGCCTGACCAAGGAACAGTAGGAGCGCCACTGCTGCCCTGCTGCTGCTGCATTCCCCGCCGGAGGAGGCATTTAACTGGAGGCGTATGTTGGGGCAGGGCTTGTGGGGAATCGGGCTAGTAGTCATAGCGTGTCATACGAACAAACAGAACGGAGGAAGGCTTAACTACCAAAAAGGAAACATTACCCAAAATAGGAACTAAGTCTAGTTAGTTTCTCTGTCATTGAATTAACATTGGAAACTCACGATTGCCGCAGCACACAGCCATGTCATGTAAACCATAAATTAATAATTGTGTGTAAGCCACACACGTCACGTAATTAGATAAATAAATATATCTAGTTTCTGTTTAACAACAAACAGTGTTTCTTTTATTGCATCTCTTTTTGGGGAGACCTTTTCGGTGACGAATGCTTTCAGGAGGCTCGGCCCAAGGTGATTCTTTAACTAATGGGAACTGCCCAGCAGTTTTTATTGTTTTTATTTATTGCGGAAAGTTGGGGTCTTCTTTTAAAAGCAATATATTACTTGTTTTTACCTAAAAAAAACCATTGAAAATGTTATCTTTTGCAGAATTAGTTGGAAATTGCTGTATGTTTGCTTATTCCCTGTTTTCATTCATCATAAGTTCTAGCAACCTAATTTGCTACTGATAATTATCATTTTTAGTTAAATTACTTAATTTATAACAATTTGCCACAGAAAACCCATATTCCAATTGGAATACCAATTTGAACTAGAATTTGAATAACAAATTCGATGACAGTGCCAAGGTATCGAGCAACGGTGCAATCGATAGGTCTGGCAACTCAATACTATCGGTGCATCCCCGCTGCAGCACCACCCCCCAAAATAGAGGCAGTTTTCCGCACACGAAAAGAAAATTGTAAACATAACTGAAAAGATAGCTGATTTTAAAGGGCGCGCAGCTAGCCGGGCCGTGAAAACGGATTTGTGAGGCGTTATCACACACGGGCCGTGATACGCCGCAACTGCGCAGCAGCAGCAGCAGCAGCGACAGAGCAGAGCAAAGGGAGCAGCAGCAGCAACAAGAACAACAGCAGCGCACAATAGGCGAGAAGGAGGAGTAATCAAAGTTGCTTGTTTTGATTTCTTGGAACGGCGTCGCCACTCCCGCTCTCCGCAGCACGCCTCACGCTCCACGCTCCAGCAGCGCTCCGGATAAAGCTGGCCAGGCATAATCAACTTGTTGCGGGAGGCAGTCGTCGCCCAGTATTGATTTAGTACATGTAGCAGACGGACGCTTCCCAGTTACAGCCGCAAGACACCATATTTTGTGTTTCTTTTCAACATATTATTCCTACGCCTGTCCGTGTCTGTGCTGTGCGCGTTTGTGTCATTGGGAATCCAAAGCGGAGACGGAGAAAGCGGAGAAGGAGGAAGCGGAAGGCAGGAAGAAACCGAAAACCGAGACCGAAAGAGGAATTGACGCAATTGAGAACTATTTTTAATGACGACGCCGACGACGGCCCAAAGTTGAGCCCGCCCGCTAGCACGCCAGAAATCGAATCCCCGGCAGCACTTGTCGACGGCATCGGTCTGTCGCTGAAAATGTTTGAAACTCATCAAAGATTTACAAGAGAAAAAGGGCAGTGATTACTTGGAACTGCCGGACAACGGAGCAAGGAGCACGACGAACAGTGGATAGCGGATCAGGGACAGCGGACCGCACATCGCACCATCGACAGACAGCACCATGGCCATGGACACTGAGCAGCAGCAGCAGCGGTCAGGGCGACGCCTACCCTTGTTTCCCATTGAGCCGGAGCCACCGACCACGGTCACGCAGCGCCTAACGATTCTGGTAACCCGGTAAGTGTCCTTGCAGAAAAACCCAGCTCCCTAATTGGGAAATATTAATATGCATTTCTATTTTTGCAGCGTGCTACGTGCGTTGCAATTAAACTGGAGGATTATCGTTTCCGGCATCACCATGACTCTGCTGGCGGTCATCTGGTATTATCCGACCTTTTTTCTGTTCTTCGCCTTCGTCGTCTATTCCCTGGTGCTGGTCTTTGCGGGTAAGCTATATGTCTGTGGCTACGCGAGTGCGGGGTGACTCACCCATCAGTGCCCAGTCCAATCACTGGGCAATCGTTGGCATAATTAAGTCCAAAAAGTCCAAATATCTAATATTTCTTATCTGTTTCTCTCGCCCCCCGCCCCCCGACAGCTGTGGCCGGCACCGTCTATATCCATTATATATTCACCACCAATGAGCCGACGCGACCAAGTCGCGTGCCCTCGCGACTGCTCTACAATGCCACCAAGTGAGTGTGGACTTTGTCCCTCCAGCGCAGCCCTAATTGCTTATCAATCTCTCTTCTGTCTCCTGTCTCCTGTCTTGTCTCGTGCAACAGAAGCAACATTTTCGATCTGCCGAAGCCCATCAAGAACCCATCGAATCTGCCGCTGATCTTTGGCAAGACGGTGGACCTGCAGCTGCAGCAGATCATTGAGTATGTGCTGCGCGACTTTATGCTTCCCTGGCTGGGGTGAGTGTCTCTCTCTCTGTTTCTCTTACTCTCAGAATATTAATTGTTTTATGTATCCTAGATATGTGGTCACCAAGCCCAAGCTCATCAACGATGTGGTGCGCGAGGATCTGTGGAATGCCATACAGAAGATACACGAGCGAGCCACCAAAATGGACGCAGCCAAGATCATAGCCGTGGATATGGTGAACCGGGTGACGGTGCATCTGGAGAAGATTCGCATAGCGGAGGCCAGAGCGTGAGTATTGGTTTATCTGAGTATTCATTTCAAAAGCCTTTCCCCCCTAGAGTTCTCAAAAACCCTTCTCAAATCACTGTTTAAGGTCAAATACGATTAGATTTTCAAAACCTGATATCAGATTCGAAATCAGCGATCCTTAAACCTTTAGAATAATTAAACTAATCGATGAAAATCAACTTGAAATACTTTAAAATCAATAAAAATCAAAAATCTGGGTGGTATATCCTATATACCACCAAGCAGGTAAGGGTTAAGGTCAAATCCGATTAGAGATTACGATAAATACACTTTTTATTAATCCTGCTTAAAACGCAGCCAGAGAGAGATAAGATAATTCAGAGATATAATACTATATTTTGTTCCTTTGTGTTCTACTTAGGGAATCCATATTAATATTTTATCTGTTTTCTTAATGACTTTTTTAGTGCCAAGTCATGATAGAATGCAGTGCGCAAAATTGAATTAAATGTAATTTATATGCGTCACTCGTAAATCACGATATTAGCAATAAAATTGAGCGGAAAGCGCCACTAGAGGGGCACGCCTCTCAGCCTTGTACACATTTCCCAAGCACTATTCAAAAATGCAGGTGTTCTTGTTATCAGAACTGCTCCATAAATGACGCATATTCTGTGCTATTAACTTCTTATAACACTTCGAATCATTCTCATGGAAAAAACCTCGTATTTTCCACAGGGCGGAGACCAATTCGGCCCCCGTTTTCAGCACCAATTCGTATCTGGCCGACGAAGACATGGAGATGGAGTTCCTGCGCAAGCTGTGCGAGATCATGGTGATCCTGCTGCTGCCCCGTGGCTATTCCCTGCCCCCGCTAAAGGTCCTGCTCAGTGAGATTCTGTCCTACAAGAGTGAGTAGAAGCAGCAGGCATTTCTAGCTTACCAGAGGAGTTTTTACATATATTACAATCCCATCCCATCACAGTCTTCTTTCCCATGATCAAAATGCTGACGGCCCCCGATTACATCAACCAGAAGGTGGTGCAGAATATCGAGACCCGGCTGGCGGCGGCGGCGATGAGCAAGCGGAGCTACGAGTACGCCGCCAGCTTCGAGGACTTCCTCAAGATCATCAACAACTCGGGCAGCCTGGAGGAGCTGTCGCTCATCCGCAAGAGCATCGTCAACGATCTGATGCATGCCACAACCATGCAGAACTTGCAGCGGGCCAAGGGCCTGGATCCGGATCACGAGGACCACTCGCTGACCAAGTCGGAGCACACGGCCGCCGTGCGGCTGAAGCGCTACGTCCGCCAGCTGACGATGGCCAAGTCCGAGTGCGAGAAGAATCTGGCCAAGTTCGGCTGGAATGGCAACTACTCCAGCGATATAGTAAGTGAAAATAAGCTTTTTATATATAATTTCCACAGAACTATTTGGTAGTTAATAGATATAACCGCTTAGCTATACAATGACCAAGGTCTTGAGAGGTTTTTCCTTCTGTTCATATGGTAACTCTTCAACCGCGGCAAAAACCACTAAAAATGCTCTAAAATTAATATTTTTAACATAGTAACATTAAGAAATGTTCCAAAGGATC
>JAEIHY010001088.1:0-27619 GCA_018904565.1 Drosophila tsacasi
ATAAATATAATTCCTAACGCTACAAGTCTGGGACTTATAAATTAACGCGCTAGTCACAATTAGGATTAGGCATTGTTGCATTTAAATTTAAACCGTGGTTTAACTTGCGTTAAGTTAACCCCAACTCACTCCTTTATTGACCTATCAGGCAGATGATGTGTCATAAAAGATACCTAGTTAAGACTCGATAGAAATACACATGAGCTGCCTAGTTAGGATTCGAAAAAGGGTAAAATAATATTCTCGAAAATAAGCCTGTCGTGGCCATAATGGCCACCAAAGAAAGAACACGGTTCTTGTTACGCTAAAAAAGTGAAAGAAAAAAGTACAGGAAAATGTGGGGGAAGGAATTTCGCAACCTTTTAGCAAATATTAGAGCAGCCGTAATTGTCTGACCCTCGCATGTTGTCCTTTGTTCCCTCTGTGCCTCGAACTGGACTCAGCCATTGTTCCCTGACTTCTGCCCCCTCCACATTCCCTCTGTGATTTTTTGCGGCCATCTTGAATGGAATATTGAATTACGCCTAATGGCCAACTGCTCATGCAGTTTGATTACAAAGACCCCTGTTAATAACCAAACTGGAGCATAAAGAACCTTTCTAATAAAAGTAAAGAAATATTTTAAATATTTGTCAGCCTTCAATATTTTGCCCAAAGTTATTGAAGAAGCCGTCGGCTATTGCCATTTGATATGCGAGCTGGGCCATAGAGGAAAATCTACTGGACGTGAATTCTCTTCTCTCAAGGAGTGCGCTTTAAAAATCGAATGAACTGTGCCCTGTGAATACTCTTCCTTTCGTTTATGTATCTGTATAAATATTGGCCTTAAAAATCAGTTCTCGAAACTACTCTATTAAACGAGGGGTAAGTATGGTCTCCTGGACTAATGTTATCATTGTTATATTGCAATGCCCGTGTGGCACAAGGTACATTAAAAGTCCCAAGTCGCCTTGACGCCGTCATAGGACGACAAAATTTATGCTTAAAGGATGCCACTGGATCCTTTGTGTGCGGGTGCTTCACGAGAAAAGAGTGGCTCTTTGAGTGGTCGCATGCCTTTTGTTTGATGGCATAATAAATATTTCGCCGGCCCTCGGTAAATAGTGGCAACAATGGAGACCTCTGCTCTCCGTGCCAATCCGAAGAGCAAACCTTAAGTAAAACCCAATGTCCGACGAGTCCACACAAGCGGAAGTTCAATATGTTTGCATAGGCCGAAGGACCGAGATCCTGGACAAAGGTGGACACGGGGGCGTGGGACTGTATTTTGTCAAAGCGAGCTCAAAGACGACTGCCTTAAAATCGCTTTTTTATGTGCCATTGAGTCCTCGCTCTCGTGGTTTGTTTGCCTATTTGACTGCTTTTTGCCCCACGTCCCTTTGTGGGCCAACTAGTTTAGCCCAGTGCGATTGGAGTTCGATCGCAGGAGTCGAGCAAAAAAGCCACCGCCTAATGGCAATCAATTAGTGAAGATTGAGCTCTCAACCAGTCGGTGTCTGCTCATAAAGGGCCAAGACTGCTGGGCCGTCTCCATCCCTCTCGAGGGATTTACCCCAAAAGCCGTTTACACCGCTTCCGCCTTGCCTTGTTCCCCGCGCGAACAGAACGGACGTAAAGGAGCGCTAGGTGCTAAAGCTAAATAACAAACTTGTTTCGGTTGATTCTTTTCTCGGTCCTTCATCGGCATGCCCTTTTCAAATTTCCCCGCAAACAAAACACAAAGTTTCAATGACAATGGGGCAGGAAGGCAGGAAGGAAAAGGCTACGCACACGGAAGTTGCCTTTCATTGAGGTTTTCGGCTCTTCTTTCCTTTATTTACTTTTACATTTTTTGTGTCCTTGTTGAAAAGTAAATGAAGCCGTGTTTGTTGAGGGTCTTATGCCATAATAAAGATAAATGATAAGCAAGTGATAAGACATTTTTTAAATAACCAACAAAAAATGGCAAAAGGTCGCAATGGTGGAGTGAGCTGAAGATTCTAAAAAACAGTGGGACAAAACTCTTATATTGAGGCATTTTGCTTAAGAAAATTGGAGTCTTGAATTTTTTAAATGCCACTGGAAATCAATTCTTTTGTATTGGCATTTTGCGTAATAAATACATTAATAAATAAATAGAAATTTATATATTTTTTCCTGATACACAAAAAGTATGTTCCACCACATTCTCTTTTTTATCACTTAGCTTGTGAAGGATAGAACGCATTCCGCAAATATTTGGTAAACAAGCGCTAATCCTTTTTGAATTTTCGGGTCGCTTTCGAAATGACTTTTCAGCCATAAACTGGGCCAGCGTTTTGGCTGAACCGCAGAAAGCGGCTTACGTCAAACAAAATTCGATTATATACTAAAAAGAGCAATCGTGAAGGCCAAAGGGAAAGGGGGACGTAGAGGGCGAGGCAGAGCTGAAAGCCGGAAAGCCGGAAAAAAGTCTGATGTAAACAACACGTTGAAATAAAAGATGAAAACATAAAAATTGTCTTAATAAAGCAAATGCTTAAAACCTAACTGCCCTGGGCAATTAATTGGGAATGCCGGGTCGGAAACAGTGGAAATAAAGTCAAGGAAGTCGGGCGCACTGATCCAATATCCGAGCCATGAAACGATGTTCCTTGCAGCGGCAGAGGCCTCACCAAATATTTAACAAATAAATATCAAAGAGTCGCCCACCCCCGCAGTCTTGTATAAATCAATTGATTGTCGTCGCCGTTACGATTTAACTTACTTGATTCCCTCCGCTAAGCCATCCCCCACACTCCATACTCAACGGGGGGTGGAACGACTATTTCCACCCTAGTTTTCCCGGCACGCGTTGAAAATGCTTTGGGCCAAATTATGTGCAACATTCGATCTCTGCGTCCCCGCAATTTGCTTCTTGGGGGTTAGTCTCGAGTTGGGGGTCTTAAATGTCTAATGTATTAATTCCGTCCTGGGGGGAGAGGGCCGGCGATTTCAGCTTCTCATAAAATCGCAAATTTAGCTTGGAAAGAGGAAGAGTTTCCTCGGGGTCGTTGGACAAATGTCAAAATTTGTGGCTATTGATTTGGCTTCCTTTCTCGTTGACATTGAGGGGGTGGAATGGCTTGATTTAAGGGAAAGGAAAGGCCACAGGATGTGACGTCTATTCATATAAAGACATTTATAGACAAATTGCCAAGGGGGCTGAGGATATGGCGTGGTGTGGTGCGGAGTGTGCGAGTGCATAAAATGCATTTTAATTTGGGCCCCCCTGCTGATGGGATGGAATTCAGGGTGCATCCTTAAGTTGGGGTTAGGGTGCTAATGGTTTGATGACCATTATGAATTCTAAAATTAAATTGCGCGAAAGTAAAGTTTAGGTTATGGCAAGCAGAGGGAAATTAATATTGATCGATGATGTCATGGAAGGGGTTTGAGGGTGACACAGAAATATTAATGGGCTCGAAAAGCAGTTGTATAAATTTGGGAGAATAACTTTAAGTGTGCCACGCAGATGCCAGGAACTTAATCATTTGAAAATGAGTTAAGGATAATTTGGTCTTTTCCACCAATCGAATGCCGAAAATGTCTTACAAGGTTCGACCAACTTTCGGGGATTGCGATTCGTAATAGATACGGTGTGTCGGTCTAATCCTATTGCCGCCAATCAATTTAACATCAACATGTCCCCGTTGCAAAAATCCCAACCGATTCCATTGGCGCTTTCGGTAAAAAACTGTCAACCACCTTACGGCTCTAATCCATTTGCGAACTGGCGAGCAGGTTTCATATAAATCGCAGTTGGTATACAAAAAGTTTAAGCTCTTCCACCAACCTCTTGCAAATGATAAAAAGAAATACACTCTGAATTCAAATATAAGATTTTCAGCAAAAAATTCTTTAAGTAAATACAATACATTCAAACTTTGAATCCCAGAGATCTATTTATGTATACATACTTTGATAATTATTTAATTAAATATTGAGTAATACTCTATGGTTTTTCTGGGGTGGATTTATCAATTTAAATAATAAAAACTTCAAAATGCATTTTTTTATTATATTTAAACTCATAGACTATTGTCTATATTGTCACATTATACATACCACTTTCCTTTTTCTTTTCAGTTGAAGCTGTAGCCTTTTTTGAAAGCCAAAAACAAGTTCTCCTTCTCGGAAACATTGTGCACTCCGCTGAATATTCCAATGCTCCTCCGCCAAAGCACCTGGAGCAATGTCACCAATGCGATTTACGACCATTATTCAATCAGTATGACTGTTTGTCATTTTGTGCGAGCAGTGTTTTCGTCCTTCGGGGATCGGGGTAACGGGGATTGGGGATAGGGAATGGGAAATGGGGATGTCTCCTGGGCGGGAGTCGAGGTTGTGATGTGGAAGTCAACTTGACGCCGTCTCGTCTGCTGTATTGTTGGAAAAGCATTTCCTCGGAGTTTCTGTGCTCCCCTTGTCCCTGTCTCGCCCTGGTCCTGTCCCTGTCCATGTCCCTGTTCTTGTCCCTGTCCCTGTCCTTGTCTCTTTGCCGCACTCCACAGTCAGTCAACGTTGACGCGCGCTTTTAATGCATTCTTATGTCATTTTTTGCACTGCACTGCACTCGAATGTCATTTCTTTTGTATGGCGGCCTCCCCTCCGAAAACCCGATCGAAAACCCTAACCAACCTTTAACCACTCTTTGCAGCCGCTGTTGTTATTGTGCTTTTCGCTTTTCATTCATTTTACACTTTAGGAGGTGGCAAGGAGACCGGAGTGGGGTCGCGGTGGGACTGGGCCGTCGCCAAACTTGAAATTGTGGGCGCATTTCATTTATGTTGACAAAAGGGTTTTCCCCGCCGCCTGCCCATTTTTTTCCTACCCAATTTGCCGGCTCCTCGCCGATCCTGCCGTGCCACTTTTTGTTTTGTGTCGCTTTCTGGCTTCATTTGGAGGACTTGATGCCGGGCGCTTTGTTGCCCGGGGAAACACATGACAGCCGGGCAGCCGGTCAGCCGGGTGTTATCTGTGTGTCTGGGAGGAAATGAAATGGCTACAATCGCTAGCTCAACGTTCGGGGTTAATTGATTTTGATTGAGATACAGAGCCTGTTTGGATGCATCGAAGTTTTTAGTGCAAACCGAAAGAGGAAGCATGTATGCAGATGGCAAAAAAAAGAGGAAAATGCTAGTGAAATGGGCGAATTTAAAAATCCTGCCTAGGGATAGACAAAAAGTGAATACAAATGTATGCTAATGTTCAATGTACAGTATTAGAATTCATTAGTTTTTTTAAAAATAACATGCAGGATTGTGGATAATTAGCAATGCATTCAGTACACAAACTCGGAAAAAAATCTAGTCCCTGAATTTGGGAACACACGAATGTTGACTTTGAATTGACCGCAATTCACAAAGTACAGTTGGGTTGCCAATTAAACTCTTTTTGACTGAGTAAAATCAACTCTAAAGCGTACATGGAATCATAGAGATTATAAAGGACTTATGCAATGATGGTTTCAAGCTGTATCCACAAGGACAAAAGTGGTTGGACTTTTATTTTCCTATTTTTTGTTTTCTCTTTAATATATGAATTGATGAATTCGTGGATTTCTCAAGCTTGACATATTTTGATCCTTGTTTCACGCATTTCAGAATTTTTTATTGAGAAAAGTATATTATTTCGCCCAGTAAAAAAGTCTACTATAAATTAGAAATATACAAAACATTTACTTTTTACATTGTTATTAATATAATTCCAATAATTAACTGATTCGACAGTATTAATATAGTATCAATGTGGGAAAACTATCTCTTCCATTCTTTCAGTTTCAGTTTCAGGTCAAAAATAAAATGTTTAAAGATGAATTCCGCTAATCCTTCCTTATAATGGGTACTATGAAACTCCTGCTATGATTGTATTTTAACCCAAAACCGAGCACAATATTCGCTCGCAAATCCATGACAAATTTTGAGTTTCCTAGACCAGACCAGCACAGCCAACGTGGTCTGAATAAATTGGGGTCAATTGAGACAACGCCACGGCTGGGGCTTTTCTTAAATTAATTCGAAAACTTTCTTGATTATTTGCGAATCACCTGAACAGCTCGAGTCACGCGGAGAACAACAAGCGCTGTGCATGCTCTCAGGTGCGTCGTCACATGAGACACAGTCTCCTCCTCAGTCCCCCCGGGGAAAACTTTGATTCAAAGGCTGGCCCAGGGGGTGGGTTGTCAAGTAGTTAACTAATCCTCCGCTCAGAGAACACGGCTGGTTAGTCAAACAGAAAAGATAAAGAAAAATCTTAACTCGGTTTGATTTTGCTCGGCGGTGAAAATTTGTTGGCGGCTTGTTGTGCGCGTGCCATTTAAAATTGTGCAACCGTGCGTATGCGTAATGTTTTTCATATGAACTCCGACCAGCACGGCCTTTTCTGGTGACAGGCCAGCGAAATTGAAATTCAACAGACACGCCGCCCAGAGACCTCAACCGAACCGAACCGAACCGAACTGAACTGGGCTGAGCAGCGTCGAGATGAGTCGACTTGAGTCGAGTTGACTTGACTTGACTCGGAGTGGAGTTGACTTCTTGGCTGAGTGCACCAAATGATGATGTTTTAATTTTTTCGGTTAACCCAAGGAAAAAGTTAAGTAAAATAAAAGAACGTTCAAGCAAAATTTCCTTTGCTCAACATCTTCCTGATTCTCTTGCCAGCAAAATAAAAAAAAAAAAAACAAAAAACTAATTTGTATGCCAGGCAGCAGAAGTCGTTAAGTCGTTTCAACCAGGCGAAGAAGGAACCGTCTTGACTTCCTCTCAAGTTTGAAAAAAAGAATAAAATTGAAATAATAAAAAAACACCGCAAAAAATTCGTGTTAGAGCCTCCATACCTCTACCCCGGCCCTCGACTGCTTCTGGCTGCTTGGCAAGTACAAATTGAATTAGTTTTGCTTGGGAAAGAGAGCTAATTAAAATGCTGCACATCATTTACTTCAAAATGCATTTTAAATATCAGTTGAAAATTTATGTGACAATTTGCCATGGGGAGAGTGTAAAAGGAAAATGTATGCACAAAAATAAAATGGGTCTGCACCAAAAATTGGTGTCGCCAATTTTAATTAAAATTTTCATCTGCGAAAATAGCACCAAAATGCATGTGACATGCCGGCTAGGAGAATGTTTTTCCAAACGAAATGACTGAAACTGTGGAAGTTGCGAAAGAACAACTTCTTAAAGTTGTTGATTTTGTTCATGGGATTGTTGAATTAAAAAGTATGAGGAAAAATAATGTAAAATTTTGAGAGACACTCTTTGCAAGCGAGGGTATAGTAGAGTGTCCCGACCAGATGAAATCCTGTAATAGTTAATATTTTATTTGCTATTAGGTATGCGGCATAGAGTAATGTTCAGGCTACACATAATTTACAAAACCGTAATTTATTATTTTTTACTATTAACACAGTTTCAGTAGACAATATACCCTTCTCCTTGATAAGTACTAACTATAAGCCACTTCAAGCATAACTCGAAAACTTATTTAAGCATAAATTTTGAATAAGCATTCGAAATAAATATGCTCAAGCTTGAAAACGTCTTAAGCTGAATGCAAATTATTCAAGCAACTGAAAAATAATATTTGCCTCAAGTCAGTATGCAAATTACTCAATAATAAGTCGAAATTGAACATATGCAATTTAATAAGGGCGTCCTGCGATTAAGCCTACGAATCGACATTCCGGCTACTGCCAGCAACAATTAGTTATGCAAAGTAGCAAAAAATATGAAACGAGTGGAAAATTAGGGGGAACTCAAAGTACCTGCTATGCAGAAGGACCAGTAAGTTGCGAAAGGCAGTCAAAATTGTATTACTGCCTTATTTTACTGTCGTGTCCCCCCTTCTCTTTGCCAAAATCAAAGCTCATTTTGTTAGGATTCCCTGCCTCTGCCATGCTACTGCTCCTCACAAATGTGCCTGCCTTCAATCAGAACCAGAATCCCAATTCAAAGTCCTCAATTTTCCACCCGCCCCCAATCACTCAGCCCGGCAATACAAAATGCTTTGCGTGTCCCTCGCAATTTTCTCATACATCAATTTTCATATTCATATGCACATACTCGTACTCGTATTGACTTTTGTTTTTTTGCAATATCTTTCCTGCAGACAGAACGACAAACAGTCCCCCTTTGTTCGCATTTTACGCACGATTTCATTTATATTTGTGTTCGGCTTATGGTTCACATTGTTGCCTTGCCTTTGACAGCTTGGGCTTCTTCTAAAGTCCGAAGAACTGAGGAGGGAGCCGGAGGCAGCCTTAATAAAATAAATGAAGGCCCAGCTACGGTTTGGTTTTGCTCTAGGCATTTAAAGATCAGAATTTGTCACATATTTAATTATTGGTCTCTTGCAGTTGGCTAAGCTTATGCTGGACTTTACACTTTAGATTAAGAGTAGCATTTGTATTTAAAAATAAATATTAAGGGACTTGTATTTTTGTTATACAAGCGGTCCACGTTAAACTTCTAAAAGTTTTATTCATGTGAAATATTCCAATTTTCGATCGTTTCAATAACTAATCCCATTAAAAGCGGTTATTAGCTTAAACGGCTCCAACCCGAATAATCAGCCAAATAATTATTTATCGGGCATAGAATATATTTTTTAATGGATGGTAGTGAAAACAAATGATGCCACAATTTCATTTGCATTCATTTGGTCAGGGGCGTGTTCGCGAAAATAACTCTTTTTGGCATTTTCGATTAATTTATTGGACTGGCGGTGCATTTAAAAATTATTGAAAATATTATTCCATCAACGACAGCTGCGGCATCGCGTATCAAATTTGCATTTATCGTTCAGTTGGCCATAAACATATATTTGCCGAATAACAAACAATTGACCGCATTCGGTTACATTTGGGGGCGGGAGATGCAGGGAAATCGGGGAAATCTGGGAAAGCGCCGGCGGAAGTGAAGTGACTGTCCATGGCTGATTCAGTCCGGGATCTCTAATTTAGATGTGCGGTAAATACACAGTGCATTCAGCATTTGTTTATTACACCTAAATGGATAATAAATATGAAAACCAAATAATCAGTAGTGAACGGGCCTGATTGGTTTTGGGCGTAAACAAAGGGGAGCAGATTAGGGACAAGGGCGTTTGATGGATCACATTTAAAGCGATTTGTATGTAGGGTATTTGCTAATTAGAGGTCGAAATATTAATAATCATTTCTATCAACTAAGCGAATGGTAAAACTAAAGTGACTTCCAAAACAGTTTTGGTGAAATGAAGAAGAAGCCACGAACTCATTTACGAAGTCCATAATCTTTCTGAAAAAGAAAAACCAAACTAATCTCTTGATGAAAGCTTGCGTTCTCCCGTCTCCGACGCCGACGACAGCGGGGAAAAGGAAAATTGCGATAAGCGACTCTGACAAACAGTTATCTGCGGCGCATGCAAATTTCCCCCCCAACTTTACACCCTCACACACAGAAAACTTTTGACTGCAGCGACGAAAGGCGAAAGCGCCAAAAAGTATGCCACATAGATAAGCGAACCGCACCGAAGCTAACAGCTAACAGAAATGGGTAAAGTGTCGCAGCAGGCGAGCCGGGGGGGCGCGGCGCCGGCAAATGTCATTGTCATTGTTTGCGATACAATTGAAAAGTATAATTAATTAGACAGACGCAGGTCGGGGTAGCGGAGCACAGAGCAGGGCACACCCCCAGATACACGGTGAGAAAGATGTGCACCCACCCAATGCATAGCTCAAATGATAAAAAAGTATCTGGAGCTAATTTTCGTTGCATTTGTACCACCAGGATGTCTATCGATCTCTTCATTGTTTCTATTTATTTTACTCACAATAACCTTTTACCTGTAGACATTGACATGCCTCGCAGTGCACCGACTTCTATGGATGGCACTTCTCTAAAGCGGCTTAGGCCCAGACGGAGCAGCGAGCAGGAGAGGAGCCCAGGGTACTACTATATATGTCCCTCAATCTGCACAAATCCCGATCCGGAATGAACGACCGAACGCATTGCAGTCACAGACACATACGTGGAGCCGGCAAAGGACGTGCGGGGAGGTCCTCTCGGCATTGTTGCCTGCAGTGTAATTAGCATATTAGACAGTTTCAGTCAAGGGTCCTAGACCACCGAAGCGACGGCAGGACCTGGTGGGGCGGACGCCCGAAACGAAGGCGTCCAGCCTGCTCCAATTCAATGCAATTAACGTAAGGCGCCATGAGCCGCTTCAGAGGACGGGGACGTGGGGCGGCAGGTGGAAGCAATCTGAGCTCCATTCGGAGCTCGGGTCCATCTGTTGATATGACAATTCAGATTTGGCAAATTAGTCTGCGTATGTGTGTGCTGGCAAGTGCTCCTGACTCGCACATATATATGCGCTCTGCCATATTGCCACACCTTATAGAAATATAGACGAGGACATGGAAGCAGTCAGAATTATTTCCAAGAAATAGTGGAGGGTCTGAGTGGACCTACGCCTTAACTTATATCTTTAACTTATTAAAATATGAATATATAATTTTAATGACGGTTTTGTATGTCTTTTTATACCAAGAGACCAAAATACGTTATTAAATAAGAACAACAAATAAATAATATAAAGTGTTTTATAATCATTAATTTTAGCAGACTCAAATTTGAAATTTATTTTCATTTCAAGACATTCCGTGGCATTCGACCATTATAACCAATCAAGTTATATAGTACTCCTCCAGCACATCTCTCCGGATAAGCGGCACTGGCTGTCGTATAATTTATAGCCCAGCCAATTTGCTGGCCAGGAGAGGCAGAAACAGTGGTCCACGCGCCTGGGAATGGGGAGCTTCGGTGGATGCAATTGTCTCGCTGCTCCACTGTCACGTTATTGTCCGAAATTGAATTGTAACCTTCTCCCCGTGGGGGAAGTCCCGGCCGGCAGTAGGAACTATAATGTTGGTGCTAAATTTTAAGGCATTTATGCGTGGTGGCGGGAAGGGATATCGTGGCAAAGTCAAGACATAACCGAAACAACGGCACACAATCAGGCGAAAAACAAAACCGGGCAATAAAGGCAAATGAAAACAGCATAGTCAAAGGATAACCAAAAATAAAACAATAAAAAAAGCCACAACTATGTGCAGGCAGACGGGAGAGCCCGCCGGACCGATTATATTGTCCGGGCCAGGATAAAGCGCTCCAAATTGCAATGCACGACACTTGCAGCGAATGTCCTTTTCAAGCGCAACGTCGGAGTTTCAACAGTCAGAAGGGGTAACTTTCTCCATCGGAGACCGCGGGTCGCGGAGAGCGGAGTCCTGCAGTCCAGGCAAATGTGGCAAAAAGTATGCGTTTTATTTCTATTGGGGTCATCAAGCTGAACGCGACTGGTTATTGTTCGCTTGTCTGGTCAAAGGTCGTCCCGTCCCCGAGCCATTCGCTAGATTGGGTTCTGTGTTCTGGCTCTTGTTTTATTCATTTCCCCTCCGCCAGTCGATTATGATAGCCTTTTGTTATGATTGTTGTTGAGAGAACGGCGTAATTGATGGTATTACAATGGGAAAACTCTTTGATAAGGGCAGGTAGCAGATACTGTTCCTGCCGAGTCTTAGGGGAGGGTAATCGGAAGGCAAAATGGTGTAAAGTTATTTCGATTCATCGGGCAGGCTGCTCTCTTCATCAACATCTTATGGCCAGTGGGTCCTTAGAACATCAGATTATGTAACTGAAATGAAACTTAATGCTATTTATTAGGGATAAATTAGGGATATAGCGACATTCAATCACTTTTATTGGAGTAACTAGTGTTTACTAAAGTGCATTTATATAGACCTACTTATACGTAATAATGTGTTAGCCCTAACATCAAGCGAAATCCCACCCCTTTTGCATTTACAAATATAACAATCAATTTCGGATATCTCAATCAAAATACTCAAACTCAAGACCCAAAATATTTGTAACGCCCTGGTTACAAACAACACATCGCCCATGGCCACAAAATAATCCTATTCCAAACCGAGAACAACAAGGATCAACGATAAAGCGCCTCCTCTAATTACACACAATGGGCAATAAATAAAATATTGACAAATCAAGATGTTTTTGTGTCTGCTCGAGGTCACTCGCCATGCCCCACGGCCCCTCAAGCCCTGCCCGCCCACTCACAAAGGAAGTCCTCATGGCAAATGCGAGGGGGAAAACGCGAAAGCTTAACAAAAGGGAAGCCAAAATCACTTGATTATGTGGAATACTTGGCTATCATTAATCTTCGAGGGCCCACTGAGTGGATACATATATACTTATAATAAATGACCGAAGCACATCTGTATTAATAACTAATAGATGACAGCATAATTGTGATTTACAAGGGCGAAATAAATAAATTTTTATTAGCCCGCAAGGGAAACGTGACTGAAAAAACTCATGAAAGGAAAGTGAAGGCAAACACATAAATTTGAGGCCAATACTTATTATTGTTAATGATTACTATGAATATTACGGAAGTTACATTTTAAAAAAGGCAACTAAATATCCCAACAGATCCAATTGGATTTAGATAGAGCAACAGTTAAAGTATATTTCATTTGATTGGAGGTCTTTTTTAAATCTTTACCAGTTAATACTTAAAAAAAAAACAATAAAATATGACAAAATGTGAGAAACTGTTCATTAAGATTTTGCATCTCCCACAAAGTCTACTTTTTCTTTCTTTATAATGTTTAAGTGGCCGCGAGCCACTTTTGAAAACCAACTTGAAGTTACTCCTTTTGCTTTCCATTTGGCCGTCGGGAAGGGAACCTGTTGGCAGTCCAGAATGCGAAAAGTGCATTTCAGCAGGTTTCCTCGAAAGGCTTAATGGACATTTTATGGCACTCTGGCCTCACACACACACATCCCGGAAAAAAAGCAAAGCGGCGAAGGAGTTCTAGTCTGGCCCGGGCCATACATCATTTTAGCATTTCAAATACGTAGGCACATAAAAATCTCTTAACACCAAGTCGACCGAAAAAAAGGAAGCAAAGGAAACGCACCCGAGGACGAGGGAAAAAATTGCAATTGTAATTCAACTTTAGTGTTTTCAAACTGTCGGAATGGAGCCACTGCCACTGCCGAGCGGGGGAGGTGCAAGTCCCTCTGCAATCTGACTGCTCTCAAAATGAAAAATTGAATTTGTTGCCTGTGCTCACACTCATCCACTAAAAAAACAAAAAAAAAGTAAAAAATACATATAGAAAGAAAGCCAAAAAAGTGGAAGGCGGGCTTTTAAATTGAAACGCTCGTTACGCACACTTTGCACTGTTTATATGCGTGAAACCCGGTCTTGATTTATGCAACAATTGCAGTGGAGAACGAAGGCAGTGGCAGGATGTCAGGGTCAGGATGCATGAAACCTAATAGGAATAAATGCGCACCTCAAGAATTTATGCGGCAAGTGCACGTAATTGAATTTTATGAGTGGTAAACACAGGCGAATGCAAAGAGGGGGAATTTCAAGGAGTCGGCATGCTTGTGCATGACGGAGATATTTGATTAGCTCAGAAAAATGCTTCATAATTATTATTATAGAGTGTAAAGCATTACTCATGACTTATATTTCTAAAGTATACAACTACACATTAAATACATTATATACCTTATACACTTTGACCATAAATAAAATACTTAAGAATTTATTGTATGTCAGCAAACTCAAGTACTAAGCACACCTAATAATTCTTAAAACACAAAACTAACATAATTAATAAAATGACCATAAACTTTAATGTCGAAACTTCTAACATCACCTCCTAAAATAGTTTTACAAAAAATTGTTCACTGCGAATGCCAAACAAACAGACAATTTTTGGGAAACTCCCAGACAATAACTGCTTGCTGGGGAAAATCGATTCAAACTTTCAGCAATGATTTAATCCAAAGTTAATTTCTTTTTATCATACCCAGAAAGTTTTGCCGTCAAATTAATCCACTTCTAGGGCCAATAGTTTCCGTTACGGCCCTGCTCCTTCGAGCTGCCAGTGTTGCCAGCGGCAATGGTGAAGCTATTAAAAATTATTCATTAAATACGGCATACAATAAGGCGAACAACAACAATGGCTGGGGCTGGGGCTGAGGCCGAAGCTGGGGCCGGGAGAGTGCAGCCGGAGGTACATGGAAATGAAAAACTTACTGGGAAAGCCCCCGACCGCCCATTCGCCCGCCGCTTTTCCTTCCGACCCGCCAAACAATTGCGAGAGGTGGCGCGCCTTTCAGAGTTTTTATGCTCGCAAAAGTATGCAACGAAATTACAAATGTACGCTGCAGTGTTGGTGAGCGGTGGAGTTGCCCGAGGGGGGTGGCTACAGAGGGCTTACGGGGGGCGTGGCGGGGCCAGGACAGAAGCCGAGGCGAGCCGAGTCCTCGACCAGGAAGACGCCCGTCGAGTAGTGAGCTGAAAAACGCCAAACTAACTAGACTTTCACTTTATTATTCATGAAAAGTGAAAAGCGTGCAGTGCAACAGCCAGCAGAAGATGATGGCGATGGAAAATGTGGAAAATGTGGGGCGTATCGGGGGGCGTTGGGATCAGTGGTGGATTGCCAAAATGACTGGCAAGAAGCGATGTTATGTGGGGCGTGCCTGAAAATTGAATGAAATTAAATGCAGCAACAGAATGAAAGTCAAAAACAGGACGAGGTGGGCATAGAAAATCCATATGGACTGCAGTTCGAAATAACTGAGCATTTCAAATGTTATTTACTAATTCCTTAATGTATCAAATTTTAGTAATTCCAAAATTCAACAAAATGAAAATTGTTAATTGATAATGTTGAAATATTTCCACTGCTCTATTCCCGCCAGCTCACTTTTCAGCTCACACACGCCTTAAATCAATTTTAATTAATTTGCTCAGAAACTGTAGAGGTCTAATTTTTATAAATAAGCAACACTAATCGTCGCACCTTTGCCTGCCGCCCCACCTGCCCGTCAGAGCGACTGCACTAAAGGCCAGCAATTTGTTTCTATTAACAATGCTGCGCCTACAAATTGCGCATCATTTATCAAGCCGAGCTGAAAGCCGCAGTGTGAACTCCGGAGTGGGTGTGTGGGGCTGGGTGTGTGAGGTGTCAAATGGTCAGGGACAGAACACACACCTGAGCAATTGGTAATGGTGCGGAGTTCGCAGTCATGAATAACAGCCAGATAAGTTGAATTAACGAAGGAAAACGACCGGGACATGCCCTGCCATCAATTAAAAGCACAAAACGGTTCAGATATACGATTAAGGATATAGAAATAATTGAATTCGGATTGTTGGGAGAAAAGTGATTGATTTAGTTCGATATTAAATATTTAAGTACGAAAATTGCGATAGACTTTTAACTTTTCGTTTAATTTGTCGATATATTAATATGTATATATTTTATTAGATACCAAAATATTTCTTTAGGTTCTTTATAAATAACGACAAATTCTCATATTGGAGACATAAGTGTGCCGAAATTGCTCACACATGCCTTCAACAATCAAGACAGAAAATCAACGGAAAATATGAAAAGCTTCCATCGCATTCGGCCAAACTCAAGACATTCACACACATGTTTTGGCCTTGTTCAGGGGCTGTCGAATACAAAGGACTACACGTATATGCCGTCATCATCAGAGATGGCCAATTTGAAGTCATCACTCAGCACGGACAAACAACAGCCGGCATCTGGTGGTCGGTCGAGGCGGAACCGGAAACGCTCTAAGCGCCCTACGAACTGATAACACGCGCCTCATACACTTCAGCGGGAACAGGCAACAGTGGAAAAAATACCTGGCTCCGAATTGCGGGCCAAGTAAAAATTAGTTCCTCCCATCTTGTAATTTTTAAAATAATTTCTTACAGCCTACGAAGTGTTGAATAAAGTGTTGGAATTTGGTTTTATCTCATGACTCTGGCTAGAATTTTGATGAGTGTACAAGACCCAGAAAGTTGGCAAGTCAGCAGTGAGCCGTGGGTCGACGGGCTCAGGCATAACTCACAGAAACACATCAATTATGCGGAGCCTCCTCTCACATGTGGAGTGCGGGGGCGAGTGTGCCAGTGCCTGGTGCTCTTTATTAATGACAGTTAAACTGTCAGTGGGTGTCTGTGCGTGCCCTGGCAGGTGGCAGGTCCTTCGTCCCTGTGAGCCCTCGATTTTGTACTTTTAGTGGCTGCACCCCGTGGCGAGCATTGTGAGTAATGTGTGCTTGTCAAATTTCAACCGAACTGGACAGCCATAAGTCAAGTTTGGCTCGCTGGGGGGTGTGGAGCCAGCTCTGGCCAGATAGTTACTGACCAGTTAGTCAATGAAGAAGTCAGCCAGGGAAAATTTCAAGTCTTTACTTTTAGTTGAATGAGTTTCCTTTGCCTAAAACAAGAGAATATATGCATAAGCCAAAGGTTTATTTAATTATTCTTACCATATTTTTATTCTTATTCTTATCTTTTTAAAAGATTACTTTCAAATGAATTTTAAGCCGTATTAATCGCCAATTTTCAAAATTGCCCCATATTGATAGTTTTCAAATTAAATTGTGTTCCCTAAGAGCAGTTCTACATCAAAGTAAAACCATGATATAATCAATTATGTCGAATATCCCTTTACCATCAAGCTTTTGGGCCATTCGTCAGGCTAACTGATAACTCATGCCAATTTTTCCTGCCCAAGCTATTAAAATTTAAATCGACTTTCTTCGGCACAACAAGGAAATCCCATTCACTTTAATTGCTATACGAAGAACAACAGCCGTCTCTCGCCTCGCCGCAATCCCCTTATCCGTGTCGTGTCCTTAGAATTTCCTGTGCAACGCCTAAAAGTATGCAATAAATTCCAAGCCCACCACGCGACCTGCAGGAACATCTATGGTAAAAACAATGAAAAAATGGGGAAACAACGGCAGCTAGCGGAAACGGAAACGAAAATAGGAAAAAGCGAACATATGAATGACTTTCATTACTATTTTGATGCGAAACGCTCCAGCATCCAGATGGGGCTGCCTCGCTCATTGTGTGTCCCTCCGTGGGCCTAGCCTGGGATGTTTATCCATTGTTATGTAATCAATGACAGCCAGAGATTGGGGCTGCTGCCGGATTGGATTGAGTGGAAATCTGTGCCTGAGCCACCACTTTCCCACTCTCAACTGGCGTGCCTGCCTGCAATTCGCAGTGGAGGCGGCGGGGTGTGGGAAGAAGAAGTCGTTAAAGTTCATTGAAAATAAATGGTGGCATTATTTTGATTTGATGTTTGCTTTGATTGCTCTCCCACCAGTCGATAGATGCGGGGGCGCAACAAATGATGTTGAGGCAGTACGCAAAATAGTTGCAAATGGCCCGCACACATGCATACACGCTGTCGTTTCGAGAAGGTCGAAGTCCTTCGTCCTGGCAGTGTGACGTTTTATTTCGTTGGTTGACTGATTTAGCTTGTCATTCAATTTCACGGTCAGTGCCTTTCACTTCCAGAATAAAAATCTCTGTGCGAGTGCGAGAAATGTAGAAGCAAAACCCATAAACATTGGAAAAACAAAAAGCAAACTCATTTGCATTGTCCTGGAGAGGACAGCAAATTGATTTGAAAGTGAGCCAAACGCAGCTGAGCCAGGAGAAAGTGGAACTGAGGCGAATAAAAGCTCACAACTTTATGGGTGCTGCTTCCGACTAACCCCAGTAGCAGTTATTTTTCGGTCTACCCCAGATATGGTCAGGAAGAAATTTTCGCTTTACCCGCAACAAGTACTAAAAGGAGCCATTAGAACCCACCTGGCCCGGCCTTTGGAGAAACCACCGACAATGTCAACGACTGCACCTCAGATTCCTGGCTCCCTTTAGGGAGAGGCAAGTAGCATGTGGTCTGGAGAGAACTGACTTTGGGGGAAAGTGCTTTGTTGAAATGGAACTTGGCGATTAACTGGTGCGGCTTGCTTGGTCAAAATAAAACAAAGCATATTTAACTTAGTGTAGATTGTAGCAAACCATTTAAACTGCCAGAATATTAAATTCTGTTGCTACTATCATTTACTGATTCGACATATTTAGGGCTTTAAAAGTGCCCCCGACTAGCGTTGGCCAACCGCGTAAGCCTTAGAGCCGCCACTGCAGTAACAACAAACAACCAACAACGAAAGTGGCAACAATTACGCGCCTGCTGAGCGACTAACGCCAAAGGGCCAGCGCCAAAGCTGCGGGCGCCAAACAACAAACAACAAACTGTAAGCACCAAACAAAATAACAACATGCTGAACAGCAACAAACAAACAACAGCAGCGACGAGAGGTAACGGCAACAAACAATTTGGAGCCCTCGCAGCAGCATGAGAAGTTTCCTGCCATTTCACTTTTAATAAACACATTAAGCACTTAATTGAGTACTGGGGAACGAGCGCCGAGGGAGTGCAGTGAGTGAGTCCTGCAGCCTGGGCGTTGATGTGGAAAATATATTCCCTGCCGCCAGTTTTTAAGGGACAATGGAAATTGGATGCGAACAAGAGATACCCATGTTGCAACCTTGATCGATCGGTTGCCGAATAAGAAATCCATACTTCGCTTGACAGATGATTTGAATTCAAAGTTCTTCTGATTCTTACACATTTTTCTATAAATTAAATAGTTATTTTCAATTACAATTCGATGCTACTAAGCTCAAACCTTGAATAAAAATAATTCGCAATGGGCGCCAGTAAGCAAATGCAGTTTGCAGTTGTGGGTAATTGACGGGCGCTGCTTCCCCACAGGCACTACGCTGCTGTCATCGTTGCATTATAATTATTGTATCTGCGCACCTCATTGTGTGCCCATGCGAGCTTGTATCTGAGAGCGCAAACAATGGAAATTACACTTGAGTTGCCGCCGACGAGTGCTGTCTCACTTGAGTCCTGTCTGTCTCCGGCCGCGCGTTGCGTGCGCTTAAATGTTTCAATATTTGCCGTTTATTAGCTGCCTTGTGGGTGGGGCAGACAATGGCCAACGCGGGGTGTGGCCAGGTGTGGCAAGTGTTTAAACTGTGAATGTGTCTGGTGTGAAGTACACGGCGATAAAGTGGCCTGACAAGGAAAATACAAATACTATTGTCCTGTGGAGGTTTTTATTAAAATGCAAGCCAACATGTAATACTCTTTTCCAAAATATCCCATTTAATTCCCATTTAAGTATGTAAGTTCTATTTTGGCAAGTCACTAGCCCATTTCCTTTCCAAGTCTGACTACCAAAAAAAAGGAAGAAATTTATTTCAGTAAGTCACAAAATATTTAGAGTCTCTTTTGCACCATTTGTTGGCCAAACTGTTAAACTCATATTTTGTAAATAAGAGTGGCAAAAAGCGGGAAACAAGCAAAAGTTTGCCTTCTATTCCTATTTATAGTTGCATTTAATGCTATTAAGCCCACATACTGTGGCAGGACGTTCCGTCTCAAACAAAGTGTCTTCGACTGGGCTTTGCAACTGCAGCGCCAGTTAAATTCCCAAGTAAGAGAGCAAGGAAAGAAATATTGCTTTTGTTATGGGGATATAGCACAAAGAATACAGTTTCCCTAAAAATTATTCATTGTTTCTGTGTTCGGTTAAGTTGCCACTTGAAATCGGTAAAATAACTATTGGGAATCAAATATATTTTATGAATAAGGGAAGTTTTGCTAGTTGATCAAAAATATATAATATCCATAAAATAAATTATTTATTTTGAAATATAAATATAGATAGATTTGTGGTTGTACCCCACATTACTTTTTTCAATTTGTTAGAGTTTAAAGAGCGGGTAAATGCCTTTTCAGCTTTGTTTATTTACCAGTTTATTTTAAGCATACGGGAAGCGAAAAAGTCAGCTTATGTGCATATTAAATAAAACTCAAAAATATTCCATCTATTTCTAGTTCAGACAAAGCTAAAACCCCAATCAAAAAGCCAATCCCACGACCGACCACCACCCCACATGGGCGTCTGTAAACTTTTGTGAAAGTCAAAGCCACAGACAGCGGCAGCCCCGGTGGCTGCGAAAAATATTAATAAACCGCAAGCGCTGTCTCAGACCCCCGTTCCGTGGGTCTCTGCTGTCGTTTTGCGAATGATATAAACCGCAGGATAAAAACTCAAATATGCAGGATCGACAATTTCCCGCAGCCATGTCGGGGGCGCAAAAGAAAGAACTATGAAAACATCATAAATTTCCCACAGTCGGACAAGTTTTGCACAAGGGTGCTCGCTGCTGACTCACTCTCGAACTCACATCGAACAAAGCAAGCGGGGTTTTTGCAGCTACGATAGCTGATTATCCAAATGATGCATTTGCCGGCTCAGCCAGTGAAAATTGCAAAAAGGCCGACCTCCTCTCACAATTAATGCCCGCCCTCCCGATTGCGGAGAATGTTGCAGCTGAAAGTGCAGCAAGGAACGAGGAAGGGAATTCCAGCTCAAAATCCCACTCACAAAGGTCACCGAATTAGGGCCTTCATTTGGGTTAGTCGGCAATTTGGCTGATGGAGCGAGATTGGGGCTCTGCGCACTTTCGGGGTCACAAGTGAGAATGAGCTCCGACTCCGACTGATTCAAGTGGACCTCCTAATTGTCCTTTAATTGACCGAACTGGAAGATGCCCGTGCTTTGATAATGCCGGTCCTCGGGGTCACAAGTCTGGGTTCAAAGGCACGAAGAATGGTATCTGGAATAATAACATCCAATCGATATTCGATGTTAGCTTTGTCAGTCTCAATATGAACTTAAAACAATGACCCACAATCGGCGTTGATCTTAAAATAATAGTATATAGTTTTGCATTAATTATAATACACGGCACCTTTTTAGCCGATATTTTAGGTGGCATTAAATATATTTTTAAGGCATATTTAAATTCTTACATTCTAGCATGTTTCCCCCTTACCAAACCCCTCGACTTATTAACATTTCGTATGGAATATTTATATAGGTTACAGGCAAGATATTAGGTAAACATCAATATAAAAAATATGTGCAAATGAGGGCCAGTCTTTAGTTATTGGTATACTTTGTTATTTCAAAATACCTTGGATTGGCTCCCTAGTTCTCTTTCATTAGCCGTGGCTCTTCAACCCTTCCGGCCAGGTAAACATTGCACATGTTAAACAAGCAATTGCCATTTCAGAGCTTAGGTCACGCCAGAACCTTTCGCGCGGCGCACACCTAATTATCATTCCTAATGTAACGCAAACAGCAAGTATTCCGCTGAAGAAATCATTGTGCCGGGGCTGCGAAAACATGATTCGAGTATGTGGCTCACATACAGGACTCGGGCACAACAGAAGCCTTTTGCATTTCACAAAAATCCCGCAAAACTTGTCGAGAACATTGTTAGACTCGCGTATTTTCCGCCACACATACACAACTTTCTGCCATAAATACAAATATTCTCCTTATATAGTGCACAAGACTTTTGCCAGCCAGCGCCACTCCCTGGCGTATTTATTTGTTTTATTTTAATAATCTGTGCCACCACCGCAGCCAGTGCCACGACCGGAGGCTCCTCTTGTGAGCGGAAGTTCAAGTGACTACCAACTTTTTGCTCTTTTGCCTGGGATAAAGTATTTGGCTGTTTGTATATATTAGCGTACATGTTTCCAGGGAATGTTTGGACGCGCTTGTTATTGTGCTTAGGGGGAACTGTGGTAATTATGTTTGTCCTTTGTAACTCATAATAAGGCATGCTCGGAGCTAAAGGGGTATTGAAATGGAAATGTATAAAATTGCCTTCCTTTAATTAAACAAAGTCAGATCGATTTAATAGATTTCTCCATTTCAAGCTGCCTTTAATCTTGAGCTGGCCACAAAGTCAGTCAGAATTATCTGCGAGTACTCAAGTGCTCTTGGCAATCTCATCATCACTCCAGACTGTCGACTGCCATTCAAGCCACTTATATACCGACTTCCTATTGAGTCAGCCAGTCAACAATTCCCTGGTCCTGGCTTAAAATCATTGAAGCTTACACTCATCAACAAAATGGAATCAAACGAAAAAGAATACAACAATGTATAAATATTGGGGCAGCGGAAATATTTACACTTTTCACGCTTTTCACGTGCTCGGTGCTGACTTTCCATTTTCTTATTTTTGGCACCTTGCTGCTGAAGCCCAAGATATATAGGTATATATCTCTATCCATCCGGCGAACGTCTCTGTGCACTTTGCTTCCCTTCGACGCCTCGCTTGCCGCTGTGGACTTGCCAAATAATATTCGTAAATAATTTTTGCACCTCGATTTGTGATTTGTGCGCAAAAATATTTTCCAAATGATTTGTTTGCCTAGGTATTTGCTTTTATCTGTGCTCTCGGCCAATAGACGGGCGGGCGAAAGGAGCGAAAGGAGCCGCAGGAGCTGGAGCACTCAGTGTAATTGTATTTGCCTTTCGAGCTTCCTTCGCGTCATTTTACGCCCACGCAGCGAAAGTCAAATACAAATAAATAAACCGTTAAAGAGAAAGAGGAAAGCCAAAGAAAATGGTTTGGCGAAGGGAGGGAGGGGAGCGCGGTGGCAGTGGCAGTGGCAGCGAGGAAAATGTGTGCCGGGAAATGCCGATGCACATTGATTAAATCAAATAAAACGAAGGCAAACAAGAAAATTGGATAAAGGCAATACAACCATTTTAGTTCATCAATGTGAACATGCTTTTGCATTCTGAGGAATTCCACGGAAATAACCAGAAATGGCAGCTGAACTTTGGCTAGGCAATTGAACTGGTACATAGTAATAGTCGACATTGGCTTTTTGGACATTTTTTTTTCATGAAAATATGAGCCAGGTGGAAAACATAAGAGCGAAAATCGTTGAACCGCTGATTACTTACCTGGTGTGTACTGAAAGTAGTTACTACAACTATATACTGTAGGAACATAATAGAAATACCTTAGTGTACATCGTAACTTTAAATATATTATGACGGCAGTGTGAAAATTATATTAGAAAAAAAGCAACCATTGTACATCGGTACTATCGATTCGAAGTTCAGACAGATATCGATTGGAGAGATCTGCGAAGGAATACGTTTGGTGATTTGGTGGCAAAATAAAATAAAGGAAAAGATCAAATAAAATACAAAGAGAGACCTTCATATATACTATATATACGAAGTAGATAATTATAGTTAAAACATAACTAGTTACTTGCGATATCTGTGGAACTGAATTTCTGAAGCAAGTTTAACAGAGAGAATTTCCAAATAGAAATAGTGTAATATTCGGCAGCTTCACCCGGCCAATATTAATACATGTCCTTCTGCCATCTTGGCTGTTCGTTGCGGAAAACGTGTTGCCAAGTATCCCCGAAGAACTTTGTAATTTGACAAACAATTTTCATGGCGCCCAGGCAGGCGGGCGGCGGGAAAAGCGCGTGCATGTGGAAAGGACGGCAGGACGTGCGTGAGGCGGAAAAGTCTATAATTTAAATATGTGTTGTAACACTTTGCTTTAATGGGTGTAAGTCGGCTGTGTGCGTCAGTGGCTGGTACAAATTGTCGGTCTGTGGCTGCCCAGTAAATGAGTCAGTAAAAAATTGTAACCCGACTGCGGCCGGGGGCGATAAAGAGATTTAAAGTAATCGAGGCGCATAATAAGCGTTAAATATAATGCCCATATAAGCTTACAATGTGCTGGGATAGCGCGGTGGGAGAAATAAAATAAAAGTCAGAATGGAGAAGTTCGAAACTGAAAAGTGGAAGGCACTTCCGATGCTGCCACTGATGGCCATGATGATGTCATCAACGCCACGCGAGGGTGTTCCCGAATTATGCATCCTGGTGGATGAATCCCCAGTCGAGGACTCTATGCTTCCGCACACACTCGCCCAAATCAATAACAATAACAGCGGCGTTGAGATGAGCCGCAGACGTCGCCAACTCTCCGGCCAGACGTCCCGCCAAAGTGGCGCCAATATTTTTAGCAGTCTCGTTTCCGGTTCAGGGTTGATTACCTCCCCCCTCTCCGGGAAATTCGGAGAATGCACCCCGCGTTGGAAAAGCCACCCTGTCTCTGTTTGTGTTGTTCCGTCTGACTTGTCATGCTTTTTTGATGGCCCTGGTCCGGGGCTTTCCTCCGATAGTTTTCACTCTGCAGGCTCTTGCGAAAGCGCTTCTTCTCCGTTTTGTCTGAGTCATGTGCCGTGAAATATTTAACTCTGATAATAAATAAGTGCTTAAATGTAAACAGGAATATTCCTTTGATGTAATGACTTGAGCAATAAGAATCTTCTCGCCCTCGGGACATCTGAAATTTTGTAATTAAAAACTGGAAAAATTCAGATGTACTCCCTCTTAACCTTGATTGTGCTTTTTTCTGGGCCTCGGATTTTCGGCCAATGTTCGATTTGCCTTTCATCTTTTAATTGGCGTCTGGTGTTAATTGAATAATAATTAATTAGAGACTGACAATTACAGGCATCGATTGGCGGCGAAGAACCTGATTAAATGAGTAAACAAATTAAGATGCATCCTCGAGGCATCCCCACCTATGAAATCGGAAGTTCCTAAGTGAATAGAATCGGAGAGTATGATAAAAGGAAGCTTTGGTTGGGGTTTTCTTCAACTAGCTTTGTTGCATATTCTTTTAAAATGTTAGTCTTAAGAATATAAGTCGAAGTTTTTAATTTTCTCGAAGGTTAGTATTCAATAATGATCTATTACTCCTTCTTGAATATTATTTTATAGAGCTTTAATTTACCTTCAGTAGATTCTATTTTTAATACATGAATTAGGAAACTTACAGCATTTCCCTGTGTGTTGCAAAAATGTCATTATTTTATTTTCGCCTTCTCCACCGCATTTTTGATGCCTGTCGCACATCCACACCACACCCCACCCACTCTCACACACACCTACATTCAACTGGTCGCACTAATTAAATAATAAATTTAAGTAGAGACATGTTCCTGGCTGGTCGTTGTTGCTGTCTCCCAGATGTGTGTGTGTGTTCGCTCTCGTTTGGCCAGCACATTTGTTTTATGTCATCCTCATTTCATAAAAAGCTTTTGCCATGGCGACAAGGACGACCTGCACTTGCATCCTGCCACCGCATTCACGTTGCGTTTCAGCTGCCGCCGCTGCCGCTGCTTCTGTTTCAGCTCCTGATTCTGATTCTGTTTCTGGTCTCTGGTAATTACTCAAGCAGACGTCGAGGATCGGAGGAGGACCTCCGTCCCCACTTGTCGGCTGGCAAGCATAATGAACATATGTGACTACTCGTGCCACGGCACAGTGGCATAAAAAGGTCCTCTCCACTCACACCACTCCAGCTGCACGGGGGCGGGGCGGGGCGTGGCCAGGGCATTAATTCTAATTAGTGACATATGCCAGCAGATAGCGAATGGCAGCTCACACAGTGCCACGCAGTGCCACAGTCCATCTATCCCCCGAACAAACTGGCAAAAATTATGTTATTAAGCCTTTTGAATGCAGCAAACTTTTGCGTGTCCCGATTATATGGCTTTGGTTATGCCGCAAAATGCAGGCTCCAGTGGTGGGCCTTAACTGCAAATACTTGTGTTCACCAGAGAATATCCTTCCGTGCACAAAAGTTTGCTCATATTCGGTGTTTCGCATTTTAATCTTAAAGGAATATATGAAACCGTAGCCTTCTCGTTAAAAACCCAACGAATATGCGTAGGCCATGGAAATTAGGCACAAATTTTCGAACGAAAGAGTAGGCTTCGTTTCTAGCATCTGGGCATTTGGGTCCCTTGCCACTTCGAAATTGATTTTGTCCCCGCACAAACTGAGCTGAAACAAATATTTGAAAATGTCCACTCTTGATGACTTCTTCGCCAAGAAGGACACTAAGAAGTCAAAAAAAAAAAGTCGAATTACTTGGCAACCGATGAGCTGTACAAAACGCTGGAGGAATCCACCAATCTGGTTGCCGAGGCTGGCAGCGACCTAAACAAGGGTCTCGACGATGACGACAACTCGATGGAGGGTCCAAATGGACCAGCAGGACCACCAGTCGCCAAGCCGCTAGAATTCGGCCTTCAATTCACTGACGGGACAGCCGAGGACGAGGACGAGTGGTCTGATTACACCGATGAAAATCGCTTCAATTATACGAGTGTGCCTCGTAACACCTGGAAATCCCTGAGCGGCACGCTTCTGGCTCCGTCGGCCGAGATCAATGTCATGGAGCCGGAGCAGCGAGAGTCCGCCGGGGATGGCCTAGATGTTGGCCCAGGCAAGCACCTGGAGGAGACTTCGTTCTCTGCCTCTTGTCCCTGGCAGAACATGTCCAAGACACAGCAGGAGCCGAAGGAGCCGAAGGAGCCGAAGTCCGACCAGCAGCCGAAGATGAAGAGCCCATCCAAGAACCCAGAGATGAAGCCCCAGGTCTATATTCCGCCTGCTCTGCGCCAGAGCCAGGGCGATTGCCGCCAGCGACCCCAGATGGAGTCTGGCCCCCGCAAGCTGCCATCAGCTTTATCCATGGGAAAGCCCCAGGCCCCGGATATCAAGAGCTCGGAGTACTTCCCCAGTCTGGGCGGCTCCAAATCGGTCAAGCGCCTCAAGTAACCTCCGGGTTCCCACCGCAATTTGTTTAACATTTTTGTGTTCAAATTTACAGAGATCAATGGTTCTTTAGCAGCCTTTAACGAGCAACGACGCAATAAAGAATAAAGCAGTCACTCCTGGTTTTCTCGTTAACAAATTTGCGCTCAACAGGCCCATTAGCATTACACGACTGTTTGGTTGCTCCCCGGTGAGTCGTTAGCTGTAAACGAGCCAAATATTTACAATCAAATCGGTTTTTAGCCCTAAATGCACCCACTGGACTACGAGCCAAACCAGAAACAAACCAGGCTGAGCCCTTAAATTTGCTCAACGCAGTTCGATTTGTAATTATAGGCATTTGTGTTAATAAATTGGTTTAAGGGGGGATATACATACATTTGCTTTAAAAAAGAATATAAATTTTAACACTACGTAACATCTTTTAGAACTGGATACGGTGCCTAAGAACTGGATACCGTACTTAAATTAAGAAATTAGGGAATAATTAGAGAAATTAAAACAAATGGTGCAGTCCGTGGATCATGAAATGGAAGGTACAAATCCAAGGACCACTGTTGTTGTGTAGCTTCACGTGGAACACCCAGCGATGCAGAGTGTTCTCGAGGAAGGTCCACAGGAGTATGCCAAAGAAGAAGTAACCGGCAAGCACCTGTTGCTGAAACATATATATGTATATATATGGCCAAGTTAAAAGAGAATATAAAGTACGACTTCAACTAGCTAGCTCACATGACTCTTATCCTGCCACGTGCTGAAAATGTCATTGCTCGCACACTGAAAGATCACCGAAATCCAGAATGCTGGATCAAGCCACCAAGGTGTTTTTGTACACATCTACAAGTACCAAGGACCGAACAACCGTAGCGGCCTATCCACCGGCTTGTGCACCCACTCATCATAGCAATTTGTTATGTTTGCTATCTGTGGAAGCAGCACCTTTGACTAGTCTACCAATTGCTGCAAATAAAATGAAAATAAGTATGGCAACCAAATTTATATATGGGCTATACTCTGGAAAGTACAAACGCGGCAAAAACTAAAAGAAAATGCTCTAAAATTAATATTTTTAACATTGTTACATTAAGAAGTGTTCCAATGGATCAAATTTGAAAGCCTTTATCATATTCTAAAACAAATTTCGAAATATT
>JAEIHY010001091.1:0-29259 GCA_018904565.1 Drosophila tsacasi
ACCGATGCCCAGAAGGGCCAGACATATTTCCACGACAGCCATGACTGGTGTCACCTATTACCAATTTTATTTCGAACTGAGGCCCACAAGCACTTGTCAGCTCAATTTATACCTTCCGTAGTAGATTATGCGCGCTGGTATATGTACAGCGTATCAAGTATATCTATATAGATTGCTTTAAAGAGAGAGATATCGCTTTTGAACAGGTTAGAAGTTGTTTGTTATGACTATTGCTGTTATGATGTCAAGCAAGGAGAAGTAACCTGGCGCTTTGTTTGAGTAATTGTTGTTGATTTAGAGAGCTTTATGTTCTCCCAGTGCTTTTTTGAAATATTGTGAAATTATTGAGCAAAACTCTCAGCTCTGAGAGTGTTCTGATCAACAGTATTGTACTATTCACTAAAAAGCTTTCTGTAGCAAGCAAAGTGTGGCCATATCCGAATCGGCGCAATCTAATCATTAAGAAAAAAAGATTATTCAAAATCACATAATTTGAAAACCAACTTGAGTAATGTCTTCAAATCTGATCTGATAAGTACAATTCTTTATAGCATGTGACTCATATAAATCAAGGTCCACATTGGGAATCAAAAAAATTAATTCAACGGAAAAGATCAAACTTTTCATATAGCGGCCATGAAAACGATCAAGGGATAAATAAAAAGTCATTATGGCTTCGCCTTTTTTAACATTTGTACTACCAGTATGTACTCTCAGCTCTATAGTTCCCATAGGAACGAATAAAAAGAAAAGTGTACATAACTTTGTTATTCAAGATTATAGTTATATAAAATCATATTTATAGTAGAATGAATCGACTCTGCATGATTTAATTGCGAATTGCAAGGGTATACGAGTTTAGGGGTGCCAAATTTTGTTTCTTCTTTTGTTTTCGTTGAGATAGTACTTATCTCTTAACATTTGTTGCACTGACCTTATATGGTGAACAGTGGTACGCCAAAATACATATATCATTGTTATCAACCATCTCGAGTATTTCACTTATATTATTTCTTATATTTTCAGATAATAAAGCAATCAAAGCTTACCAATTCGGAGTATAGAAAGCTTTCTAATGTATATTGTAACTGATGAAATTACTCTTTACCCAAATGCAATAAAAGAGAAAGTTAAAAAGAATACCAAAAAGGGCAATGTTATCTATCCAAACTACACTTCAAAAGAATAATAATTATTATTATATATATAAGCAAAAAACGCTTATTTTTCACATTTAGGTTAGGATATCTCGGAAACCAGAGCGGATTTGAAAATTCTGACCGAATTCGGATTCGGATTAAGCGCACCGAAGACCTTTAGAAAAGTATAGTCTGGGTACGGGGGGTCGAGCTGATTTTGTCGGCCTGTGTAATCTAGAACTGATCAGCATCAACAGCCTAGTCGATCTAGCCATGTCCGTCTGTCCGTCTATCCGCTTCTACGCCAACTAAGTCCCTCAGTTTCAGTTATCTGAATGAAACTTTTCACAGTCTTCTATATGCTCTCACTACTATATAAGTCGAGCCGGATCAGACAACTATATCGCGGGTTTTAATGGAGAATAATTCTTTCTACACGTAGAGAGAAAATATATTTATTTCAAAAATCTACCTGACCTGACTAGAAAAAAACAGTGTTTTGAGTTTTTGAACATTTCAAGTTTTTCCATAAATTGTTATATCTTTGCAGAAGGTTTAATAATTACATTTTAGTCGGAAGCATGAAGAAGGAGAGATTTCTAACCTTATAAAAAAGGTCATGTTGATCAGATTCAAAAGCCACTGTCTATTTTTATGGATGAAGCAATCTCAATAGTCTTTATTTGTTTTAATAAATGTAAAAAACATGTAAAACGAAATTGTTGGTCGAAAATTTGTCTTTAAAACAAGAGTTAATTTTTTGTAAAATATGCAGTAAAAGTTGTATTATAAAATTGGAACTAAAAATGGCTCAAATCAAGCATTAAACCTTTCACCCGTGGATTGGATAATTGGACTGCTGATTTATAAAATGATATAAGAACCAAATTAAATTAGTTCAAAGATATCAACTCATCTCACATCTAATCGATATTTTACATTGATTTCTATAGAATCTTCGCTCTATATATTTCTTATTATGATTGTCTTTCCATAGATAATATATACTTCATACTGCTTTCTATATTAATTGCAGAGAATCTAAAATCCGCCGAGTTGTACGAGTAGTACCTGGTATGAAATGAAAGTGCTTTGTCGAATTTGATGGTGGACCTCACTGTATCATACATCTACCAAATTCGCTTGGGTTTCCCGGGTTTATTCACCCCTGTGCTGCCTGGCAGGCTTGCATATAAATTCCTGCAAATATATATACATATATAGTGAGTGCATATGTAATGTGCATATATAACTTTCGTTTGCCCAGCCAACCGAGTTCCTTCCTCATTCCCGCTGCCGCTGCAGCACACATGGGGCATGGGGAAAGTCCTTTAACATTTTATGCGCAACTAGAATGTAAGGACATACTATATATATTTATACACATATACTTGCGATACTCCAGGACAACTGTGAGGATGTATGAGCTGCGGGTGTGTGCGCTGCATTTTATCAAAGCTGTCCAGCAGTTGCCGATGTCTGTCAAGCCATAATGCCTGGTCCCGGCCCGCCACCAGCCCTGGTCCCGGGCTCTGCCATTCCATTTGATTCTATTCTATTTCGCTCCTTTTTATGCGCAAATCATGCTGCATCATTAAATCTTGCCACTGTCGCTGCTCCCTGGCTGTTTTTGCCTTTGCATTTGCTTTCGCTTTCCTTTCAGCAGCTTTGCCCCGGAAACACCCGAAACCGACGGGAGGGAATTTACGGCTTTGGGCGTTGATTTTGCTCGGGATCCGCTTGCCAGGAGGGCCGACTTCACCACAGTTTTATTTCGCTTTGTTTTTTATGGGGTTTTAAGTAGTCGTAAAGCGCAACACTTGATGAGATATTAAACGCTGAAAGGATACCGAAAACGGGACTGGGCGGCCCCGATTTGGGATCACACATTGTTGCACTTTGTTTGATTTGATGGGATTTTAAATATTGGTTTGTAAATTTTTCATTATTTCCTGGAGCAAAGCGCTGTCAATGGGCCTTTAATAGATTTGAGGCCTCGTAAAAAGCAGGGACTGCAAATGGTATACTGAGAGAAAAACACCATAGCCCATGAGAAATAAATATTGCTTTTGATTATGATTTGCTAACTATGCTAATGCTACTAAATATTGAATATTAATAAGGTATTACTGTAGCTTCAAGGATATTTGATAAAACTTGCCACATTTTCCTCCTGTGTAAAGCAAAGAACGATGCCAGAAGGTGAGAAACAGGCACAACTCACCTGTCCGCCTCGCTTCTGTCTCATCAAGGAGCATAAAGAGACCACAAAAGCCCGAAGAACCTTGTCTGAAAACTTGTCAATGACTCCCAGCAACTAAATATTTTATTAGGCAGTTGGCAGCACACAAAAAAAGCAGGGAAACTGAAGAAGGACCAAGGACTCGCTGTGTGTGTGTGGTCGTGATTGCGTGAAATTTAGTAGCTCTTGGGGCGATGTAGAGACAGACAAGTTGATGCTGATGAGCCTCATGATGGGCACGACGACGATGATGACGATGTGGATGAGGATGTTTATGTGGGAGCCTGATGAAGCTGCCGCTGCCAGCCTGTCAGGGGAATTCGGGAGATGGCGGCAAAGTTCCTTGACTTCCCCAAAGCCCCTCCCTCCGCCATGTTTGCTCACAATTGGCTGTACGTGTGCAACATTTTTAAGTAGCTTCCGCCGCCGTCCCACTCTCTGTTTGTCTTAGGTTTGGGGAGAATGCCAGGGCGGAAACATATGCTTTCAATTTAGCTTGCAAATGGCAGAACTTGATTGAATTTACCTTGGCCAAAATGCAGATCGATGCAGCTGCTGAATCTCTAAGGTTTTCGAAGAGTCTTAACTATGAAAGCAATAGTCACAAAGCTAGAAGAGTCCTTCTCCAAATCACTAAGTAACTAAAGTATCTTATTGTTCGCAAAATATAAATGTTAAGAAATGTCAATGATTTGAAAACATTCCCCAGATAAGCTGTAATTTCTTCAGGAGTTTCTATTAAAGCCACATTTCTTATACTTCTAGGAGTATTCATTTTACTTCCACCTTGACCAAGGGAAACACCAATGGAACTTGAACACGCTGGGTCTTTAACGTGACCGAAAACTATGCGAAAGTTCATCCGTCATCGGAGTCCCCAAAGAGCGAATGGCAGAAAGGGAAATTCGCAAATTACATTTGCGGCGTCTGGTAGTCTGCATCAATCATACGCACCGTGTTCGGCATCAGCAGCTGTCGAGGTGCCCGGGGAAGAGGCTGGCTCCTGGGGGACTCGCTGCCGGAGCAGGGCGTTGACAGTGCCAGGCTCCATGTCACTCCATTCAAATTACTTGCGATTCGGCTTTGTTGTTAGTGAAAGCGTCGCCTAATTGCACGCCACACGATTTGCAAGTGAGAAAGCCAGAGCTCCCTTTGCCAGCAAATTAAAATAAATTGTCCGAAATTAAAGGGAAACTTTTACTTTTGCCCCGGCTTCGTGCTTGTTTGCCTGCTTAGGAATTCAAACGGCGTGGCCCAGGGTATCCTACATGGCCATGACTTGTCTGACAAGCGGGGATGTGCATATATCCTCGGCGTGTTTGTCCTTCGGCTGACATTCATTGGGAATGCGGCGGGCGTAGGGACGTGGCTCAACTTTTTGCATATTACGCACTTGGTCACGTACTCCGCTCATATTTATTTTGCATAAGTTTCTGACGGATGTTGAGAGCAGAAGAAAGCCAGCTTTAAGTCCGGATCCGGCAGGAATTAGCCCAATTAGGCGTTGCCCGGCATATGCAGACAGTGGGCCTCCGATAAGCGGGGCGATAGGGCCGAACAAAGGCAGCGGGCCATTTTCCGAGACACGGTAATTGCACGGAGTACGGCGCCGAGTTTGAATTATGGCCCGGCACTTATGAGCTTTTTACTGCTCCTCTCCGTTGCGTTGCGTTTGGTTTTATTTATTTGGCTTTTCATTTTGCGACTCCCCATCGGCGACCTTTGCCAGCCACCCGAGACAAGTTCAATGGCTCGCCCGGCCCCACTTCCAGCCCCGTTCCTGCTACACGATTTTTTATTTCGCATGTTGCGACGCTAAGTGCTTCCTGTGCTTTTTTCCCGGGGGCTGGGCAAGGTGCCACATCAACTTTGGCTGCCACGCCATAATATTAATTGTGCCTGCCAGAAAAAATACATTTTTTTGTTCAGCCTCTGCCGGTCTGGCGGGGAGTCGCTCCGCACATAAAGGACATGGCCGGGGGCCACTTAAATGCCATTAAATTTTTATTTTATGCCCCCGAATGAAGTGCGTGCGCTCTTAAATTTTTAATAATTATTCATAGCCGTTCCTTGGCCTGATAATCGCACTTTGTTCTCTTCGTCCCGGCCAGCAGCTATTTGGTCAGCCCGCTTTTCGGGCCCCAGGCCCATGAGTATTTGCATTTCCGCACTTCACTCTCGCTTTCTGTGGGCCCCAGAATTATGATTACTTTCGAGCCAGCTGATGCAGCCCGAAAAAAAGGCAGAAGGCATCCGGGGTGGCAGTCCCAGTTGCCGGTGGACCTTCTAGCCTGCGAATAGTAGTTCCCTGTCCGGGGTTTGTCAACCGGGGGGAGAGTTGCCGAGTCGCTTCTGGTGGAAAATGACAAATTGTCTCATCAGTCAGCGCAAATGTAACCGAACAGAGCGCTACGCAGCGGAACACAATGGATCGAAGGTGGAGCGGGGACACAGCAGAAGTTTTTCCATGCTGGCGGAACAATCATTATTATTGTCTACTTTTGAGGGCTTCATCTACATCTGCACGGGAAGAAATATCACAAGCACCAGAGCTCTGCAGATGGACTACGAAAAGTACCATTTAGTTATACCTTTAAGGTACCATATGCTAGCAGATTTTTCTGCTCGGACAAGTTTTAGAGCGTTAAAAAGTGTTTTAGAGTTACAAAGCAAGTATATATATCTGAGGAACAGTTCTACCCGCTAGCACATATTTAAGAGAATGAGATCTGAAATTATCAGACAGATTATACTAAATAGTAAGCGAAGAACAATATTCACAGGCAGATCCAGAAGGGTGCCAGTTTCAGAGAACCTGCAGCCGGCTCTAAGCTAGGACCCAATAGTTAGAGTCTAGAGAGAGGTGATATGCATCATTCCACTTTTAGCTCTCTTTTAAATACTGCATATCTTAGTCTAGCATCCAATTTCTCTCAGTGTCCTCTAACACATCCCGCTCAGACACATGTGTTTTTGACAAGCTGCCGCTCATCGCCTTGTGTGACATCATTTATTATATTTCATTCGCTGTGTCTTGGGTTACCTTGTCTGCATTTCATGGCTCCTACCCCTCGTAAGGAGAAGAGTAATGCAGGGAGCTTCCCCCTTCCGCTAGGCAAGTATGCAAAATGTATGAAAACTTTTCATTCCTTCACTCAGCCATTTAATGAGCAAAGTTTCAATTAAATCGAAGCCCTGCACTCGGCTTGAGCTGGGGCCTCAGCTGCTGCTCAAACAAATCGAAACAAATATAAACAGCGCCCCAGCTCCCCCCAATTCCGCTGACAGCAATGCCAATAAAAGCCAAAGCCGGGGAGCAAAAAGTTTATGTGTTTTTCAGCGATTTCCCCAACTAAATCACAGCTAAATCTCTCGCCGGCTCCTTGGGTGGATTTTATTTGTTTGTCGCTCGTCGTTCGGTCTGTCGCTGTTATTTTTTCTGTTTTGTTACTCTCGAATGTAAACTGATAAAAACAATTGAAAGCAAACAAAACCAAATGGGGGGAAAAGTAATCTTTAAATTAAGGGTCGCACTGCTTATTTCCTTTTGGGGAGACTCCTTTCCCGTCCAACCCTCGCCGAGCTGTCTTCAATTTCGCATATAAGTAAAGCCATTGGCATCGATTTGAATTTAAATGGTTCTCGAATTGTGCCCATATTAAAGCGTTTACCACAAAATTGAAAAGTTCTTTTGGTTTTTCGTAAGCACACGCACACCCAGCACACCCACAAACACATAGAGTCCTGGGCGGCACCCGGAAAGTGTGCCACGTTTAATTGATTTTCCCTGGACCCTGGCTGCATGTGGAGCGGTCATTATGATTTAATTAACTGTGCACCATATACTTTCGCGGTAATTCATATTTAGCCCACATTAGCGTGCCGCGCGGCGTGTGTTTGTTTTATAAATTAGCAGTTGGCCTTGCATAATTTTCACATTCTATTTTAATCTTAATGTTTAATTTAGTTTTTCATTATTTAACACAATTTGTGGCGTGCTGCGAGGGCTGCGGAAGTTTAGGGATGGGTTGACCTTGAGGAGGGATTAGATAGATGTGCGTAGTGTAAAAATATGGAGGAAATTATTGGTGTTGGCATTAAAATTAAGAAAACAAATTTAATTTCATTTCATTAAACGAAGTATTTTTATTACAGTTTAATAAAGTAAAATTTCCTACCATTCTAGAAAGCCTGCTCGTGGTTGATAATATGAGTTATGCAAAAAATAAAATCATATTTTTGTGCAGTCGTAAATTAAAAATCACTTTAAATAACGAAATCCTATAATTTCAGCAAGATTAAATGCCAGAAATAAGGATACAAAATATGAAATAAATAATAAAGCAACTGTTCTTCAAATAAGACAAGTTTTCCAATTAATCAGAGTTCCCAGGCCAATGTTTAGCCTGTTTACTTTTATTAATGTCAAAGCTTAATTAGTTTCATATCTTCCTGGTTCATAATTCTCGGCTCTCCCACCCTGAACCGAAAACATTTGCATAATTTGGCCATTTAATTTGGCATGCTCTAATTAAACAAGTTAATGGCGTTCTGTGTGGCTAGCTGAGAAATGTCTGCTGTCACCTCGGTCCAATTATGGCGCCCGGCCACATTCTCTTGGCTTTCGAGCACGGTGCCCGCAGCTGCGGGTAGGGAACAGGACGAGCTCTAAGGAGCAGCACTTAGCTGCGTATTTTACAGTTCATTGCATTGTTATATAATTTAACAGGCAAACACCTTGCCTGAGTGCACACACTCAAAGGCGTTCGCACACCCCCGAGTCACACACATCCATTTCCTCGACGCTGGAGGAGGGCAGGAGCTCCAGGGGAGGGAATGGCCAAAAGCCGGGCAACAATGTAGCCAAGTTTATTTGTGCTAAAAGAGTTCCTCAGACTTAACCTCCTCAAGTTGGGGTGCCATTTGCAACACACACACATGCCGGAGTGCTTATGAAATGGCTTTGGGTTTGGGCCCGAGCCACGGGAGAGTGTGTAAGAAATTGCTACAAAAGATGCCATTAAAAAATCTTTGTGTTGCCACAAATAAATCCAGCACAAACTCATACGCACTCGTTCACATAAGGAGCGTACTTACACTGAGAGAAACTGAAATGCAATACTCCTCATTACTCTTTTGAGTAGAAATAGGTAGGTGTTTCCATATTGGGGGATAGTATTCCCAACTTTTCATGAATATTTAACTAAATACAATCAATGATCATTCACAAATTATTAGAAAATAATGTAGGTTATTAAAAAGGATTTAAGTAAATTCATATTTCCGAATCAAATTTTCGGAGTCAGGGGCCACTTTTGCCACCTTATTGAGTTAATATAGAAAGCATAAGTTGCTGTATAATTAATTGACATTAAATATGGTTTACTGCAAAATGGTTTTACTTATTGTGCAATTTATTTGCAACATGCAACATGCAACATTTATTCGCAGTTCTCATTATGGTAACACCTACACATATTAATTGAGAAATAGAGAATTTTAAAATAGGGACAAATAATCAAGGTAATACAAAAAAAAACTTGCATACAATTTAAGTTTATTTCGTTTTCTTGGCGCTCTCGAAGAGTTAATTACAGTTTATTATTAGAGTTATTTTATTATTATTATTATTATTATTTGTATTAAGAAAAAATATACTAAACTATATATTAATGCATTTAAATTTAAATGTATTTAGAATAAAATTATAAACATTTAACTGGCCAATATACCATTTCTAAATTATAGTATTTTCTTTTGGTGCACGCGCACAACAAAGAGCTTTACATCCATCAAAGTAAAAACTAAGTCGCTGGTGGGGGGCATCAACAAAAGTTGCTAAGCTGGGGCACCCAGGGTGAGGCAGAGGTGGGCGGAGGGCAACAGGGTGGAGAGGGCGAGGACGGTTTCCCATTTCAGTTGGCTTAACACATTTTACACTTTTGCAATTGTTTAGCCGGGGCTCACACCCCACTCCTCGGCACTCTCCAATATCAGATCTCCACACCCTTCGACGCCGACTCCGACTCCGAAATCTCCGCTGTGGCTCCATGCGTCATTGCATACTTTTCGACGGCCCGCGTTTAGCTGTCACTCCAGACTTCGGGGAAATCCCAAGCCCAAAGCCCAATCCCGGCCCAAATCTCGCACATTAACACATTTTCATGGCTGCGTGGGCCCCATAAAACGCACTCTCTAAAACTATTCCGCCACGGCGTGTCGAACAGTGAATTTGGCTACGACTAAGTCTAACTACCTTCTAACCCAACCCCGGAATACGCCTAAGCCCTGCTCACGGATCGTAAAAAACGGCGGAAAATCCGCTTTCAAAACGCTCATGTGCGAGAATTTGCATAGGAAGTGTGTGTGCGTGTGTGGAAGGGAGGAGTGGAGAAGCGGAGGCGCGAAGCAGCCCTGAAAACTGCTGTTGCCATTCACACGCTCTTGGGCCGGGCCAATACGTCAGTAAATTGGCAGCAAATGAAGCCAGCAAAAACTGCACCGAGAACCGAGAGGCAGACACTTCAATTTGGCTGATGCTGCCGCTGCCCTGCTGCTGTTGCAGCTGCCATTCATTCACCTTTCGCCTGCATTGTTGTGTTTTTATGGGGTTATTTTTTACGATAGCTGTATTTGCCTTTTAGGACCACTAGTTGGGCTGCTTGATGGCATACCCTTCACAGGTCCACCTAATATTGAGAGAAAATCGTACCTGTATCTGGGATTATACCATAGAAATAGCTAGCAATGGATTCCATGACGATTTATAATCATTGTAAGTTTCCTACTCATCGTGAAAGTAAAAAGTTGTAAGTTTAGTTGTGCCAAATGTGTCGTGAGCTATGATATCTGTATCAGATAGTGTTGGTTGATTGCATAAAGTCAAAGAGTTAACATATTGATAGTCCTGAGAATCTTGTCGAAGAATTTTTTTTTCACATTTTTATGTTTCGCTCATGTTGCCATAATACCTTTGATGTTTTAAACCAATATTATCAGCAAATATAGCTAAAAATTTATAAATATGTTCAGTGTTCTTGGGAGCTACCAGTGTTCTTTTCCCATTTGTGGAGTAAAAGCCCTTGCTCCCCGCTCTCTGCAAAATCTTCTTGGCGGAAAATCGACTGTCGCCGAGAGAATCAAAGCAGAGGCATACCTTTAGGCTGCCGCAGGAAATCGAAGAGATTATCAGATTCTGTCCTCCGTTCGGCGGCTACACTTCACTACACTACGCTACACATCCCTGCCTTCACTTCCCCCCTGATCGATGTGTCATTTTGACAAGCAAATTAGCATACGCCGGAGCTGAAAACCGAGAGAGCTGAGCGCGGCAGGCTGGGCCCCGAGCTGCTGGAGAAGACAGCCTCATTTGCTGAGGATGAACGCCGCAGTGCTGGGATCGCCTCGATCCATGGTCGTCGTGGCAATCCCTGCTGAGCGAGTGCTTGCAGCAGCATTTCCATGGCAATGCCACAGAATTTGCAATGCAAAGTTGCGCCGATCGGCGATCGTTACATAAAGTACGCCACCGAACCCGCCCAGCGCCAGTGAAATAGAAGACGAAATAGAAGGCAATAGAGGCGCAGACCGCATCCGAATCCCAGTCTAAGTGAAAGAGCCAGTCCCAGCCCAAATCCCGGGCCCATCCTCAATGGCATCTTGATCATGTCATTTGTTCTGCACAATGACAGTTGCCGCAGCCGCAGCCGCAATTTCCTGTTGGCCATAAATTGAAATAATTGCGGATCGCATGCGCTGATTTCAATCAGCTAATTGACGTTTTATGATGGACACATTTCTACCCAATAGACAAATGGACGTCGAAGGTTGCCCAAATAATGCAAGCGGCCTGCAGAGAGAGAAATGGGATGGAACTCTCTGAAAAAAGTACTTCATAACATTTTTACAATGCTAAGAAATGTTGGTTGATATTGTCAGATTACTGAAAATTGTTATAATATTTTAGGAACATATTACCATAAATGAATTTCAAAACTCCGGGGATTTTTATAGCTCCTCTACGAGCTTAGGAATGTAATTCCAATTTCAGTGTAAAGGCAGGGGTACGGCAGGCACCCGAAATTGATATGTTGTCTATCATACCAAGAGGGCGTTCATCGCCCGGCAACATCTTGAATTGAATTTGATATAGTTGGATGCTAGATCGCTGGATCGCTGCTGCCCTTGCTCGAAGCTGGATGCTGAGTTCTGGATGCTGTGCCCACTTTGGGCACATCAATTGACTGCTTAGGCGGCTGTCAGATGCCTTAACGGACAGGCTACAACGCTGTGCGGCTTGTTGCCGCTGATAGATGTCCGTGATTTCGTAGAAATCGAAAGGCCAGGGCTGCCCCGCTCTCCGCCGGTCTGCCTATTTTAGTGCTAATTAATGGGAAGTACAAGGAGTCGTTCTGGTCGTTGCAGCTTAATTTGTCGCGGCTGCAACGGCTCGGATTGGCGAATCCAGTTCCCTGCCTCGACTCGCACGCTCCAAGTGGGCAGCGCGCGATTGACGTGTCATCCATGTTGCAGTTGTTGCAGCTGTTGTTGCCTTCGTCCCTGTCAGCGAGGGTTGTTGTTGGGTCTGTCGCCTGGTCAAGTGGACACCGTCGCCACCGACAGGGAGGCAGTCGGACTTTGGAGTCCGTCTAGGAATCTGCACAAAAAGAAATGTCTTTAAGCTTAAAGTGGAAATGAGTATTCAGTGTGTATGTATTTATATTTGGCAAGAAGAGAGACAGGCACAATAATGATCAATAATAATGCTATATTTTAAACCATTTACACAACATGTTTGTGAACTTTATTAATAAAATACAACGATTACCAATTAAGTGTAAACCTTTGTGGCTTGTTCCAATTCTGAACTCTTTTTAAATAATAGATTTCGATATAATATATATTGACTACTATATTGTTTAAGCCGTGAAACCGTAAAAGCCCAAGGTTTATGGGGCTCTCAATTTACTTTATTATGTGTTCGATGTTTTCAATTAAAAATCCTATAAACATTATTTTAACACCGGTTTCTGTTTTATTTCGAGTGCTGCCTTACATCGCTCTCGATGCGTGTGGAGTGCGGCAAGTCTCTAGACTCGATTTGCATACGTGCAACGCTTGATTTGCTGCTCACTTGATGCCGCTGCAATTGAATGAAAGTTTTCCGATCCACTGAAAACCGAGTCGGGTTGACCAACGCCTCGCGGGTTTCACCAAAGTGCCTCACCGGAGCTGTCGATTAGATTGGGCCGCGGCATTTAGCTAATTACCTCGGTAGTGGAAAAGTTGCCTTGGGACAGAGAGACCCGGCTGAGTGGTCACCAAACCGCTTGGCAGATGACAACTCTGAACCTTTGGTTACCGGATAACTTTCATTTAACGTCTACGCAACTTATTGCAAAGAATTTATGGCCATTAAAAGTATATATTTAACATTGCTGTTTGTATAGGTGACCTTTTCCAGTGGGGTTTCCCTAATGGTTTCTGGTCTCCTAGAGGAAAGTCGCTGTATTTTATTGTATTGCAAAATGTTAGTTACATGTTTAATAAAATGTACAAAATATAGGCAGGTCGAGAAATACAAGTTATATTTTACCTTTACCTTTTACTAGCTTGTTGCAAAATTACACTCAGTTAATACAAGTTTGAAGTACCTCTCCGAAATGTTCTGAAAATGCTAGGTATGACTTGATGAGTTGGCTTACAGCTTTGAACTCACTTTCGGCCTTAAGCCCAGGCCCCCTGGACGCCCCGTCAATGGTTTGGTCACGCACAGCCCCGAAGAATACCCCGGGGGACTTGGTCTCGATACTATGCAAATGTCGAGTGTTCTGTTTTAGTTATGTGCAAATTTATTGTTTATAAAAAGCGGCAGCTGGGGGCAGGCGGAGAGCGATTGCTGCCATTGTGTGCCGTGTTCCTCCTCTTATTTATTTATTTTTTCGGCGGTGTTTGGGGAGTTTCTGCAAGCCCTGCTGGGTGCTGAGCTTGGCTCTATCAGCAACTGGTTTTGGGTTACCCGCACGCACACACCGTCTCCGGGGGCAGACGAGCTGCTGCGGCGATCACATAATTCGTGTTGCTGCCTCATCATTCTTGTGCTTTTCCAAGCCGCGTCCCCGGACCGGGCTCTGAGGAGGAAGACGCTTTTTGCCAAGTTTATTTTTATCAACAGCGGCAGCCGAGGCAGCATTTTGCTGCTGTTGCATGATGGATCCACAGAGAGAAATAACTAATTCAGCATCTGCATTTAAAGTGCCGGTAAAATGGTTAGGTTTTTATAATGCTTCTACCGTATCAAGCACTGTTAGTACCTGTGCATCCAACCGAGTCCATTATTTCGAATTCGTTATTTGTAATCGCAAACAGAGGGGGAATACCATGACCGAATCAAGTAAATATTTTTTTGTATATTTCTTTAATCAGTCCAGCTTTCTATTTTAATTTCGTAATTCTGGTTCTAACTTATTTGAACTGACAAGAATTTTGCACAGTAAGAAAATGGTTCATACCAAAGACAATATAATGAATAAGAATAGTTGTCGTATCGTTTGGCGTTACGCATCTTATTTGTGGCATTGCCTTTGCTCTTTCTGTGCAGTTATGTAGTTTTTTACTGGCACAAATATTTTTTTGCAGTGTCCTGCTTAAGTCCCTCTGCCCATCCCCGGCTGCTGTGTGTATCTGGAGACGGAGATGGAGCAGGAGATGGAGTCCAGCATCTCACGATCTTTAACATGTTTTGTCTCGATCAGTGAAATCATTCAATCAGAACGGTCAGCGTCGCTTCTTCGTTCGGTCGTTGGCAGGAAAAAGGACACAAGTACACACACACACACTCACCGCTCGCCGCTCTTGTGGTTGTAAATTATATAAGGTTAGGCCAGATCTGGTTTTGTGCTTCTATAAGGAGGCCTCCAATCCCAACTCCGAGTCAGAGTCCGTTTCCAAGCGATTGAAAGTGTTAGGGAGCTCTCCGGCTTATGCCTTGTAATGCTGCCGTCAGCTCCCCGAATCTGTGGGTATATCGCAGCGGCGATATCTGTATCTGTATCTGTATCGTAATTATGCAGGATCGGCGGGGCTGCCCATCAGAAGGAACGGTAGCCGCCAATTTATGACGCCCGGGAAAGTGGGTCTCGCGCTCCCGAACCCCTGACCAGGACGGGTCCATAAAGCATGTTTTTAAAATTCCATTAAAATTTATTAGCATTTCACACAAAATGTGCATAAATAACCCCGCTGAGGTTCGGGACTTTTTGATAATTTAAAGCGGAGCCCTCCTCCCTTACGGCTCTTTAATGATAAAAAATTGGCCATCGCCTCTCACCTGAGCCTGCTGGGATTTTGAATCGATTTTCGTTTTGTGTTTCGAGTTTCGTAAACTCCATAAATTCGAGGGGATGGGGATGGGGATGGAGTTGCTCGATAAACAATTTATGCGCAATGCTGTTTGCTTTCCCCGCCGCCCTTTGTTTATGCACGCATTATCTAAACAAATACGAAAATACGAAAATAACTCATTAAATGCAACGGCCATAAAACATGAACGTTTTCGTTTCGTGTTCGTAAACGGGAAATTAGAGTTAATGCAATCCCGATCGCCCCCCCGCCACCTCCTCCTGCCCCGCAGACCGGCCCTGGCTTTGGGCCCAGATCCGAGCATGTAAATAATTTGACAGGAGGCGATCCCGTGGCAATGCACCATGGGAAATTGTAACCATTTCGTTGGAATAAATTAATAACTCGCTCCAGGTGTAAGGAGGTTAACATTACTTTAGACATCTATGCAGATTTTGTGTAAAAATTATCCGGATCACTTGATTATATGCTTAAGCTTTTATAAGAAAGATTAAATAAAATTTCAGATAACTTTGGGAACTTCAAAAATATACTTTTTTGAAAGGCATACCGAATTTTTTATATAATACAATGGACCCAAAATTGCTTTTCAGCTGGGTAGCAAAACAGGCTTTTCATTCAAAGAGCTATAATGTCCCAATCTTAATTTTTTTTTAAGTCGCAGGCTGAGCATATTGGGACCAGATTTTCTGAATACAAAAATTCGAGTTTGAAATATATTGAAGTGCAAAGGAAAAATATATTTTGGAAATTTTTGTTTTTGTTATATATTAATTCGAAAATGCGCATGGAAATTAAACTTAATGCAAATAAATTATGTACGCTTGCATGTTGCAAAAGGTGGTCTTAAAACGTGATATTTCTAATACATTGAAACAAAAATAATCTAATAACATAATCCACATTTTTTTACAAAAATGGGTTAAATTCCCATAGTGCAACAAGTGCAGAGAGAGCACATCTCAAGTGCACGACGGGGATTTCGGAGAGAGTCAGAAGACAGAAGAGAGAAGAGCTAATGAACAAAGAAACAGAGAGAACTAAAATTGCAACTCTTCCCACTATTTCCAGGTGCGCTCGGGTTAAGAACCGAAAACATCGCACAGTTCCTTTTCTTCTTTCTTTTTCCACTCTTGCCTTATGGATATAGTGTCTTTTTTGGAGAAATTCGTTACACTTGGAGGAATCCCTTAAAATTATTGCATTATCACCTGAAGATTACAAGATAATATGATTTAGAAATATTAATAATAATATTATTAGAGATAAGATAAAATTTCGAATCTATATTTCATAAGATAATTTTAATTCATGTGTTTTAATTGTAGAATACAATATATTTTATTTATCTAATATAATATAATATAAATTTATAAGCTATCTATATGTTTAAGTTTGATCGGTGGAGAAGTACACTCCACATTTCGTGGTTGAAGCTCTATTAACAATGTGCTGCACTTTTCTTATGATAAAAATATACGTTTGTGTTATAATTACGTCTGGACTTGTATAAAACAAATTCAACCGAGCATAGCCTTAGAATAAGTAATAATTGTACTCATTTCGGAAAACTATAATATTTGTTTAAAAAGGAACAGACCAGTTGTGCAATATAACAGGAAATATTTTATACTTTAATTTCTGAGACACCAGATATTATTGGTTCATATTTCTGTGGCACTGTAAGGGTATTCAAAGGCTCGGTCTGGCAAGTAAACCCTTCCCCTGTCACGGATTTTCTTTTGTGCTGCTTGTAATGCAAAGCGCATCAGGCTCTGCCGCGGCCTCTGCCTCAGTCTCAGCCTTAGTCTCTGCCTGGTCCGGCGTCGTTCTTGGCGGCTTTGTCGGGATTCCTGACTGGCCGGCGGCTATAAATGACAGGTGCTGGCCATTTCACTTTTAGTCTCGAGGTGACGACGCAGGCGCAATGGAACGTTGGCTGAGCAGTGAGTTATAGATCCGGGAAACGTGGTCCAGAGCCACTCCCAACTAACCTGCCCCTTGTCGCCTGCAGTTATACTTCTAGGGGCCCTGCTGGCCCTGGTCTCTGGGCCGGGCGGCCATGGCAACACCATCAAGGAGCGCAACCTCTTCGCCACAGAGCTCTTCCAGACACTGGCCACCGATCGCCAGGAGGAAAACGTGATCATCTCGCCGGTGTCCATACAGCTGGCCCTGGGCCTCGCCTACTACGGAGCGGAAGGCAGGACGGCTCAGGAGTTGCAGAAGACGCTGCACGCCTCGGCCAAGGAGAGCAAGGACGGGCTGGCCGAGAGCTACCACGACTTGCTGCACTCCTACATCAAGTCCAAGACGGTGCTGGAGATTGCCAACAAGGTCTACACCCGGGAGAAGCTGAAGGTGTCGGACCACTTCCGGGAGGTGGCCCAGAAGTACTTTGATTCCGAGGTGGAGCCACTCGATTTCAGCCGCGAGACGGAGGCCGTGGAGAAGATCAACCAGTGGGTCAAGCAGCAGACGCAGGACAAGATCGAGCGAGTGGTGGACAGCCTGGAGCCGGACACCAACGTGGCCCTGGTCAACGCCATCTACTTCAAGGCCCGCTGGGCCAGGCCCTTCAACGACGAAGACACCCGCGACCGCGAGTTCTGGCTGAGCGAGCGTCAGTCTGTCCAGGTGCCCACGATGTTCGCCGACAACTGGTACTACTACGCCGACTACCCCGAGCTGGACGCCAAGGCCATCGAGCTGTTCTTTGAGAACATCAACCTGACCATGTGGTTCATCCTGCCCAACCAGCGCTCCGGCCTGCAGGCTCTGGAGCAGAAGCTGAAGGGCGTTGACTTCAAGCTGCTCGAGGAGCGCTGGCAGTGGCAGAGCGTCTCGGTCTACCTGCCCAAGTTCAAGTTCGAGTTTGACACCGATCTCAGGCCAACGCTGCACAAGGTGAGTAGGGATGGCGCGGGCTAAGGGTCACCGTGTGACGCTTGGGGGAACCTGGCATGATAAGATCTTTGGTAGGGTAATTTACGAGGGAGACCTGCCCAGATTCTTGGTTCATAAATCCAGTTGGTAGAGTAGGAAAATTTAAATATTTTATTAACATCTCCGTAGATGGGAATCAGCGCCATGTTCTCGGATGCCGCCGATTTCAGTAACATTTTCCAGGACTCGCCCATCGGCACGCGGATCACCAAGGTGCAGCACAAGACCTTCATCGATGTGAACGAGATCGGATGCGAGGCGGCAGGAGTTAGTTGTAAGTGGAGTCTCAGCCGGAGTCGCTAGACGTAACTCAATCCCTTCTTTTTCTCAACTGCTTACAGATGCCGCAGGGGTGCCCATGTCGCTGCCCCTGGACCCGAAGACCTTCGTGGCCGACCACCCGTTTGTGTTCATCATTCGCGACAAGCACGCGGTATACTTCACCGGCCACATCGTCAAGTTTTAGCCTTAGAATATATATTTAACACTGCACCATTCAACTAGACTAAGCTCGTGCATCTGTAATCATCAATCATCAATCAATAAATACGGAAATCCTCCGCCAGAGATCAGGAGTCCATTGTTTCACACTTGGGAAGCCTGTCTTGGCCACACGTGCCCTCGACTATAAACAGGAACACTGGAAAGTGTGGACAGGGGAGAATAGTAATGGTATTTATCAAGTGATAGACCGATCCTCACTCTGCTTGCCCTGGGCATGGCGGGCACAGTTGAAGGCCAACATCGAGCAGTACTCCATGTCCAGGTAGCAGGCGTTGTGGTAGGCGCAGACCAGCTTTCCTCTAAAGGCCGCCGAGCAGTCGCCCATGCACTGCGCTGAGATCCTCCGGAGCAGGGCTGAAGCTGTAAAAGAGACGGGTTAGAGGCTTCTGTACGGGACCAGCAGGTGATATACCCAGGAATATAACCAAATGGAACTTCATTCTACCATCAACCGGTCTGGCCGGGCAGTAAGAATAGCAATAGTGGCTGAGGCTCCCCCTTTGACTGAAAGGCGTGTCAAATCCATTGTCCGAGGTGAAAATCCAATTACCGGACCATATACATCCATCGAATATGCAAGTCACACAAAGCCTGTTAAGCACACGGAGATATTTCATAATAATAATCGTTGCCTGGTGGTCTGTCAGCGGCCACTTTAATTTCCCCGCTCGAAAGCCAAAAATAAACACTGGATCGAGAAACATAAAAGCCCGAATGTTGTCGAAGTCAATTGCAATATTTAACTCGAAAACGACAAACAGAACGTGCGACCCCAAAATTAAGCGAAAGAGTTGGAGAAAAAAACCGAAAGGAAACCGATGCAACTGCGCAGAACGACCACTGGACGTTTTAATGCCCTATAATCTCTTTCACAATCGAAGTTGCGGTACAAATGTTGGCCATATTCCAAAGTAAGTACAAGGGATTTGATATACAAATTTACTAAATGTCTTAAATTTCTTGTTTAAGTTTAAGAATTTGTAAAAAAACTTGAAATCATTCTCGTATGAAAGCTAAAAATATAAACTTAATACAAGAAGAACACTATTTATTATTATAAATTCGTAGCTTAGTAAATTATTTCAAGGTAATAAGTAACCTCGAAAACCTAAACAAAATTACTTTTTGGGTCAGTTTTAAAGAAACTGATTTTTAAGCAATTCATACCTTAAATTAAGTCTATAATTCCTAAAATGTATAATCGTTTAAAACCCTAAAAAAATAATAGATGTAAATAAAAATTGTATCCATTATAAATTCATCAACTATTCCTCAGCTTAAACTTGGTTTTGTTATTAACATTTTAGACCAAAAATGCATGGAAGTACACTTTGCAAAATTCTAAAAAATACGAACATTGTATTATATCTGGAAATATAGAAATGAATGGACCAAGCAATTAAATATTTAATTTTTCTAAGGGTATATGCTATTTTAGAGGATGGTTTATATTGGTAGAAGGGGGTCCACTTGACCACAAAACTTGCAAATATGTAATCTTTTTGGAGTTTGAAAAAATTTTAAACACAAAATAAAGCAGTTAATAAATGGGGCGAGCAGCCATTTGATTTTGAAATACGTTTGCAGGACTCAGGGCCTTTTAATAAGAGCCACTTACTGGATTTTGGACTTCTGCCTTATCAGTTTTAAAACTAAACAAATCTAGACAAAAGGGAAAACAATCCCCGAGAGGCCAGCTCCCAACAGAATTAGATTCCCCTTCGCGGCCTTTTGTAAGACAACAATCAATAAGGTGTACAAACAATTCTTTATTTTAAATATTGTTCATTTCTATAAGTTTTTAATGTATATAATTACAACAATGCGGCCATAATTTGCCCAATGGCTCGCAAAAATAAAGACAATGGAGGAACACAGATAGTAGAACCATAATAAGGCATTACTCCCCGATCCCGGGTCCCGGGATTAGCTAAATGAACTGTCAGCTTGCGGGAAACTCGTTTGCACCGCACTTGTGGCATTTGTTCCAAAAGCGCCTGCGCCTTGTGCTGGGCCACTGGGCAGCGTGCACCTGCTGCAAGTGCCCCTCGCTGGCTGCCGACTCTTTAAAATTCCGCTCGCGAAGCGCAGCAACAGAAACGGAGAGCACTGGTCGGGGGGCCAAGGCGAGCAGTTCTAACGAAGGGACGCAGTTTCGGGAGGGAGTTTCCTGAGCTGTTCCCAGGTGCCCCCGATCTGTTCCCAATATTTTCTCGCCTCACCAGTATTCGCCCAGAGAGCGCTCCTAACGAGAGGCACAGAGAGAGGCAGAGTCAGTGCTGCCAGAATCTGGGAAGAAAGAACAGCTAGATTTGAAAAATAAACTAAAGACAATTTATTTTAAAATTGCCGAAAAAAGACAAGCCTGTTAAAATGTTCCTAAAACCAAAGTGTCCAGGGTTGAAACTTTTTTTACCATAATTATTCGTTTTTTACGAAAGAAACTATCTCATTTTGATGTGTTGTGGTGACGGATATAAAGAACTTGAAGCCTGTAAGTGCAATCTTTGAAATCCCCAGATAGCACTAAAAATCTGGCAATCAGATATCATAAACATAATCTTATAAACATTTATTATATTGGAACCCAATCACTATACACAACACTACTGTAAGCCAACGTGCCAGGGTTGTTATAAGTAAAAAACTGACTTTCTGAACCATTATTTGTCGTAGCTAGTACAGCCAATCTAAAAAGCTGTATAGCAAAAGAAAAAACAATTTCGAACTCTGTAACAGCAGGAGAGTGGTATTATTAATGAAAAATACAAATTTGTAGATTTGTGGGTAAAAACAATGTATTTTATTTTATAGGTTTCCTGGCCTAGCCACTAAATGGCTGAAGAGGCAACACTGCGGTGGAGTTCGGCGTTCGGAGTCTTTGGGGCCGAGCGCCAGCAGTCGTTTTCAGTTTGTTGATCACCTCGGACGACTGTTTAACGCGGCTGTGCGCATGCGCGGACGGTGCGGAACGAAACGCATATTTGCGCATTTTAGCCTATCGAGTGCCGAGGATCGGTATTCGGGAGTCGGAAGTCGGGAAGTCGGAAGTCGGGATCGGTGCACCTCCACCGCAAATTAGCGTCACTGTGTCTGTGTGTGTGTCGGTGAATGTGCAACGGTGATTTGCAGAGTGAACTGCCACTAAAGCCCCACCTCCACCCAGCCGAAATGTCCCCAGACCCATGCATAAATACAATTAGGCCGCGCACAGAAAAAGGCAAAGCTAATTCGCTAATTCGGATCGCGAACCAGTTTCAGGCAGCCAGCGGCCGGCACAGGCACTCCGCGGATTATTCGGCGAGCGCGCCAAGCAGTTTTGAAAACGCCTAAGCTGAAATTGTTGTCAGTTGGTTCGGCTTTTGTTGATTTATGCCCGCGATTAAAGGAAACAACCGGCCGAGAAACCGCAGAATAAGATAATAAATAAATAGTGTGATGCCAGAAGGCAGCACCAGTCCCTCCTCCCCCAAGTGTCACCAGTGAAAACCAAGCCCGTGCATGCAAATCAAGCGAAAAACAAAGGTTGATACAAAACCACCGATAAGGATATATACAAGGATAAATCTGAGACCGCCGTCCCGCCGACATGGATAACCCAAATCAAATGCCCGTGGAGTTAGAAAGGTGAGTGCCAGGCCCGGAATTCAAATCCCGTTCCGCGAAACGCTCAAAACTCGTTAATTGTCATGCCTCAGATGGATCCATAAATTAAATAAATTTTTAAATGCCTGAAGTTTATTGATATTTCGCCGTTAGAAACATTGAGTTGACACAAGAATTAGCACCACAGCTAGACATAGGCGTAGTTGGCAATGTGCCCAATGAACACGATCGAGTCCTTGTACTTGATGGCAAACACAAAGGGATGGTCCGCCTCGAACTTCTTGGACCGCGAGAAGAGGCCCTTTAGCACTGGTTAAGCAGAACATATTTCAGTTAACGGATAAAGCTCAGGATAGTAATTCTCACCTCCAGTTTCCAAGGGCTGCTCCACACCAGCCTCGGTCACCTCCACATTGGCCTTGTGCTCCACAGCGTTGATGAAATGGCTAACGAACATTCGGTACATGTTGCCAAAGTCGCCGTCCCTCGAGAACATTGTGTGGACGCCCAACTATTTAAGGAAATAGAGAATTAATGACACAACTAATATATTATATATTTTAAATCACTCAGATTGATTATATGAAAAGGTCTAGTGAAAAGGATAAGCAGAAACCCCTGAAGATAAAAATACAACTCACCTGCTTGAAGGCTCCCTCCAAACCCACTCCAAAGGTCACGCTGAACTTGGGCAGCAGCACCTCCACCTTCTGCTGGCTCATACCCCCGATCTCGGCCAGCAGATTCTTGCCGGCCAGCGACTGCTGCAGGGACCTGAGCCCATCCTTTCGGTTCGGCAACAGCAGGAGCATGGAGAAGTCTGCGTTCTGATAGGGCAGCTCCACGACCTTGGCGTCCAGCGAACGGACCTCAGCGTAGTTGAAGTTCTGCAGGGTCCACATGGTGTCCACCTTTACGGACTGCCCGTTGCCGGTGCGGAAGGAGCGCTTCTCGGTCTTGTCCAGCCGGAAGGCCTTTTGCCAGCCGGCGGAGTAGGAGACTCCGTTAACGATTACGCCTTCGGTCCGGTCGTTGAGCAGCTCGGAGCGCAGGATGTCAGTGATCTTGCCGTTGGTCTTCGTGGCCACCGCGCGGTTGATGGCGTCCGCCGTGCGCTTGTTGTACGGCGGATGGAAGTCCAGCTTGTCGATGTTCGAGTCGAACTGGCGCTGGGCCACGTCACGGAAGGAGCCCTTGAACTCCAGGTTCTCGTTGATGTAGATGTTGTTGGCCAGGCGGAAGTTGTTGTCGCGGGTCAGGGACTGCTGGTGGCTGCCGCTCCGCTGGCTAACCGCGTCCGCGTCCCCGGGCCCCAGGCGCAGGCCCTGCTGCAGCTCAGAGGCGGTCTGGCCCTTGGCCCCCACGAAGGCTAGAGCCATGGAGCTTTGGATGGTGGCCGGCGAGATAACCAGGTTCTCGTTCAGCCGATCGGCGGCCACGGCATTGTAGAGATCGGCGGCCAGCAAATTGCGATCGACGGCGGCATCGTAGCCTGAGGTCTTGGCCTGCGACACTGTCGCCAGGAGTACTAAAGGAATAGAGTCGGAACCTGGCATTAGAAGCAATTCATTCGCAAGCTCCGCCCCTAGGAGAGCACACAAAGAGAAAAACTATCTCTCACGAGTTGGAAATCACACCTGAACAGTTTTATAATACTGATCGAGTTGATATACCAATTGAAATACCTTGAATAACTTAGGTATTAAAGGGTATTTGCAACACAAAACCTTAATACTTCCCAACATAAAAATATAACTTCGATTGTACCGCCTCAATTTGTTTGAAATTGCAGTGAATTTCATTGGACTTTCTCACTGTGCACGAACCAGATCGCTAATTGGGGCTTACGTAATAGGCAGCTGATGATGACAGCCATGGTCGTCACATAAATAGCCGATGGGCGTCTCCTGGTCCGCTTGATTCGCACTTGGGACTTCTCCGAGCTCGTCGGAATGTGAACTGAAATCGAGGCGGCCGCCGAGCGGCTCTTGAGGCAGCTCCAAGTCGCATTCGGACTGCGCAACTCTCGGCCCCGAAAACAGAGAGCTTCGTGCGTGTGTGTTTACAAATCATTTGTCACCTTTGGCGGGCCACGGGTGAATCTGTTTATTTGAGCGATTGGAGAGGGCCTGATAAGGCGATAACCCCGTCCAGAGCTAGCATTGGACTCGAATATTAAGTAACTCAGATCTCCACGATGTGGCCGGCCAGCAGCAGGGTCTTGTCATTGCCGATGGCGTAGAAGAACGGGTGATTGATGACCAGGGGCAGGGCACGACGGAAGAGATCCCCGAAGGCTACGTGAACGAACAATAAGAGCGAGTTGTGGTTACATTGCCTTTGAGCCTCGCTTGGCCAAGTTCACTTACAGAATGGATCGCCGGCGCTGCCGCCCTCCTCCTGGATCTCCAGCAGGCTGCTCTGCACCACCGCTCCCAAGGGAGGAGCCGAGCTGGACAGGAGGGAGCTGAATACCTCGCTTAGTTGGATCTCTGAGGTGAAGAGCTTAGCCAGGCCCAGCTGAAACAGGGATTGTGGCAGAAGAGAGCTAGTTTTGATTAGAAGTCTTTACCTTGGCTAAAGCAATTAACTAATAATAATACAAAGCCAATATAAGATTATTGATATACATTCCTACTATGAATGAGAAGTAGCAGTGAATTCATAAAAGAATCAAACATATAATTTGTGTAGGAATCTCTACCTATCTCTATTTACTCATCTCTAATTTTAAGAAGCGTTCAGAGACTTCCAAGTTACAACTCACCTCCTTGAGCACTCCCGCCAGCTGAGAGTGGACCAGGATCTTGAATTTTGGCAGGGTGAGGGCCACCTTCCGTTCCTCCAGCTGACCCCTCAGCTGCTGCAGATCGGACTGCGCCAGCTTTCTCTCCAGGTGGGCCAATCCATCGGCGCGATTCGGGAAGATGACGAGCAGCCGCAGGTCGGCGGTGGCAAAAGGCACCTCGATTAGCTGGGCATCCAGGGCCGGTACCTCGGCGTACCTATAGCGATGTATACCGAACATGGACTCCACTAGCCTGGGCCGGCTGCCCAGGGCAAAGAAGTTGATGCTCTGCGTCTCCGCCGGATCGAAGGCCTGCGCCCAGGGAGCGCGAAAGGTCAGCGCCGAGACTTGTAGAAAGGGCGTGCCGTGCTCGGAGAGGGACTCCAGCTGCGAACCACTGACCAGCTCCCCCAGGCTGAAGTTGCTGCGGCTGAGGTACTCGTAGTTGATGTCCTGGGCCGCCTTGGAGGCGCTCTCCCAGGCCAGGCGATGGCATCCGACTCCGAGCAGCGAGGCCTGGGCCGCGAACTCGTCGCGGAAGTTGAAGGTGAAGCGCTGCTGCGTGTAAAAGTCGCTGAGCAGCCTCAATCGACATCCGACCGCCGCGGACTGCTTGAGGTGGGTCAGCATATTCTGCATGTCCTGGACCGCTTCTCCCGGACTGGCGGCGTGCTGCAGCTCCAGGGCCTGTCGGAGCTCGTCCCTTGCAGGACCCGGAGCGCTGCCCGCGTAGAGCAGGCTCAGGGCTGTTTGGACCATCAGGGGGGAGACGACCACATTGGCATTTTGCTGACCAAGTCCCAGCTTGGTGGTGAGGCGCAGGCCGAATCGGTGGTTCGAGCTGGCCGAGAACCCGGCGTCGACTGGCAGGGGTGGGGCTAAGGCCAGAGCCACGAGCAGGGCGGGAAGTAGTCTCCAGGTCATGTTCTCGTTTCGGGGAATTCCAAGCTTCGACTAACGCCTGCGATCCAGCGTACACACAGCCAAGCTACGCGTTCATTCATGGAAATTTTAAATATATTGAGACATTGAGGTCATTGATTAGGGAGCTAAAGCTCGGTATTGAAATTCGTCGGCGGTGCGGGGCTTTTGGAGAGGCGGAGGGTTCTGGAATTCTCAAAGAGAGGGAGAGCACAGAGCGGGAGAATTTATCAGTTCGAGTCGAGTTCAGATTCTCTCTCACTCCGCCCCTGCCCCGAGGCATTCTGCTCTGTCAATTTTGCAACACTGGAAAATATTTTCAAGCTTCACAGCGGTAATCTTGAATGGGTAATCTTTACTGGGGTCGAAAAGAATTCTAAGAAGTTGTTATCATGAAAAGCTTGATTTATTGGTAAAAAAATTATGATGAGTTTCTGGGAAATGATTTCATTAAAAGATGTATTTTATTTAATATATAATTAAAGATGGCTTTATTTAAATTTATGAGATAGCACTGGATGACTTCGTTTAAAAAAATAATGTGTAATTCAATTATTATGATCTTAAATTTTAGGAATAATTGTGTTCCAGGAAAATATTCAGAAATTCAGCGGTTTGGGTATTGCAGGAATTTTATTTTTGAAATTCGATGAATTTCTTGAAAGGCAATGTTCATTTATTGATTTTTTTAAACACGGTCGTAATTCCAGTTTTCTTAATTTATTGCATTGCATTCTTTGAATGCTACTAAAGAAAATATAGATTAGAGAACATTTAGAGGGGGACTAGGGTTTCCTTTAAAATCTGAACCTATGATAAACCCCTCATGATAATAACCTGATCAGTCAGGTTACATACATTTTTTTGCTTGTGTAGCCAACCTTGAATGGCGCTATTAATTATGCCCAGCTTTCAGCGGGTATTTCAATTACTCATCTCGTTGTCCCACTGCTCCCTGCCGCCCTGCTCCGCCCCCAGAGGCTCCTTCTCGGCTACTACTCTCCGCTTTCCATTCTTGGCACCGCATACAGATCTAGTGCGCATGGGGAAGTTTTGCTCATTTTGAAAAATGATTGAGAAATCCGCCTTTGATTTACTGCCGGAGCTGTAGCTGTGACTGTGGCTGTGGCGGTGACTGTGGCTCCCAAACTGGTTTGCCAACTTACAGCGAGCGGGCAAAAACCATCCGCTGGGAATCCAGAATCGCACTCGGCTGGGAAAAGGCACTGCTGGGCAGTATCGGAATCTGAATCTTAGTCGGAATAGGAATCCGATTCTGAGGCGGAATACGAGGTCGCTTCGGTCTTATCAGCGCGGCGGCGCAAGGTTATCAAAGTGCAATTTTCCATAAATACGTGTGTTGACTTTATTGTTTTGTTTCTTGTTCTTTAAAAAATGCAGCTACCGTGACTCCTCCCTCCTCCGGAGAACGGGGAGCTCACTGAATCCGACCCCTATTGTAGTTGGGGCTAATGGTGGCCTTATTGGCGGGGTCCTGGCTCATCAGCGTTGGGTGCTCCACATGGCCAATGAACAGCACGGAGCTGGCGGTGCGGATGGCGAAGAGGAACGGATGATCGGCAGTGAACTCCGGGGACTTCATGGGCAGCGACAGGGGCACGAACTTGGCATCTGTAAGGGGTGAAAAAGGTCTCCTAACTGGCCCTTGAAATTGAAATTGGCATTGTGAACTTACATGAAGCTGCCGCGGCCTCGGTTCCCGCCTCGTTCACTTCGATGAAGGCCTTCTGAAGGACCTTTTCCACTCGCACTTTGTTGTCCAGCATTCTGTCAATCTGGGCCTGGGGCGTGAACATCTGCCGGACTCCGAGCTGCTGCAGGGGGACAGTCATGTCCTGCTCGAACTCCATCTGGAACTTGGGGAGTCTCACGGTGACGGTCTGGCGGCGCACACGGGAGGCAATCCTGTTGAGATCGAACTCGGGCCTACCCAGCTGGCGCTCCAGGTTCGCCAGGCCGTTGGGCTGCTTGGGCAGCAGGATCAGCATGCTAGTGCCACTGCCCTTGTAGGCCAGCTCCAGGACGGTGGCATCCAGCTCCGGAATGTCGGCCAGTCCGTAAATGTCGTCGTTGTACATCATGGCCACGCTGGAGCTTTTGCCGTCTGAGTGATGGAACTCGTAGGGCAGCGTGTCCATGGTGGCGAACTCGTTCTCCCAGCGACCCTTGAAGTAGATGGCATTCACCAGCAGGGCCTCCGTCCGGGAGTCCAGGTCGGAGGGCGAGATTAAGTTCTGGATCTTGCCGTGAGTTTTGTCCGACACCCAGGCATTTATTTTCTCGGCCGAGTCCTTGGGCTGCTCCATGTTCAATGGCTCAATGCCGGCGCGGAAGTAGGCGTCGGCGTATGGAGGAAAGCCGGGATTGACACCACCTAGCTGCCTGTTGTAGTAAACCTTAGTGGCCATGGTTAGCTCAACCTCGCCCAGGCCTTTCCTGTATTGGATCAGATCCCCGAAGTCCATGACCGCGACTGTTTGGTTGCTGCTGAACTCCCCTGCTCTCTGCAGCTCCAAAAGGGTTTTGCCCGCCGACACTCCGTAGATCAGGCCCATTAGAGCATGCACGGAGACGGGCGAGTAGACCAGGTTGCGTTGCGCGTTCAGCGGCGCGATCTGCTGGAAGAGCTTCGAGCTGAAGCGGTCCATGTAGCTGGGGGTGGCTGAGGGGCGGGCGGCGGCCACGGGGGCTGGCGGCGGCGCAGGCCGACTCATGTCTATTGCCTCTATCTGCGGATCGGTGACTGGCCTTTGCGTATCCAGTCCGCCCCCGAATCTTGGACCGATCTGCACCGCCGGCTGGTAATCGCTCTGTTGTTGTTGTCCCCGCGGCTGGGATGCGTGGTTCGGGTACTCGTACCATCGGTCGTAGGCCTGGGTGGCCAGGACTTGGGACGCCGCCAAGAGGAGGAGGACAGCTGGAAGGAGAGCGAAAAAGCGCAAAGGTGAGAACTGGCGCCCAGTCGAGGCCCGCCTCGCACACTGCCCCCAACTTACTGGCTTTGCTCGCCATCTTTCTAGTCTGCTGTTCCTTGGGGGATTATTTAACTCGATTTAATTTATTCGTCCGAGCCGCCGATCAGCTCGTTGTCAGCTGTGCTAAAACACTGATCATTGCGAAACCGATCGTGAGCAGCAGAGCAGCTCGGCGCGGGTGAGAACCCAAAGCTGGGGCTGCCGTCGAGATAACCTGTTCCAGAACTCGCCGCGCTATGCTCCGGAGAACCAGTTGATAATGAAAGCGCTTCGAGCTGAGCTTTGGCTCTCCCGGCGGGAAATCCCGCGGAAGCCGATTGCAATTACAGAAGGAAAAACAGACGGCGACTGTAGTTACAGCGAGAATGCCCCGGCTGGTATTCCCGACCCCGGCATCGTAACCCTCGATCCGCGTGGGCTGCACCTGTACCTGTACCTGTAATTCTCATGGCTGTGACTCATAACACTGAGACGTTAAGAGAAACCTGTTGAGGGTCCGCTCAGACTCAGAGAAGCTCTATCTGTGACCCTTCAGCGACTCATAACTCCTGCTTGCATTTCCTGCCGCCCATTAGATACCTTTTTCATTTTGAAAACCCGAGACCCGCGAGAACTAATTACGTATTCCCCAGATAAGACCCCACACGCTCCCCAGCATCAGCATCATCGGTTTCCCTGCATTCTTAATTATGTAAACCCGAACTCCCAGCCCCGGCACGGAATGCCTTTCGTATCGGCACTTGGCCTCCTCCCCAA
>JAEIHY010001103.1:0-11514 GCA_018904565.1 Drosophila tsacasi
AAGACTTTTAAAAATCATGCAAATGCCACAAAAAGTTGTCATATGCCCCATAGTGCCTTGACGAGCTTACTATACATCAACTTTCTTCAAGAATCATTCACATTACCAATGTCCTCTGCGATTTTATATTAGATAAGTAGGCAGGCCATCCCATGAGTTTCCCGAAGAGCACACATACTGAAATGAATTCGCTAATTGTGAAACTATTTCTGCGCTCCACTTGACTAACGGCCCCATTAGAAGCCATAAATTAAATATTTAATTATAATGTCCACTGCTTCTGGCCAATTAATTAATACATAATTTCAAATTAAATGCTGTCAGTTGACAAGGGTTAATTCCCATGCAGCACAGCAGCATCGGACACACCAACAGCACCAACAGCATGGTAAAAATGTGCCAAACAGAAGTGCATGAACTTTAAGGCCCGAATAATGCGAATTTATGACCAAATAATTGCAATCTCATTAGGACACTCGGCCGCCAAACCGAAACACGGACATGATACCAGCTCCAACCGGGCCAATTTGCCGTGTTAAAATAAATATGCGCATTTTGTGAAATATTTAACAATAATTGAGCGTAAAATAATCGCCCAGCCCACGGCCCGCCCCACTGAAGATAGAGCTCGGAACGACCGGACACGGCCATCCCCGATACTGCGTTCCCAGCGAGAAACATCCTGAATTCTGCATTTACCAGCATCGAGCAGCTCCCAAAGGCCGAGTGCGTTAATTGCAGTTGCCGTTGCACAGGACACGGATTGCGGCGACAGCGACAATTGTAATTAAATAGACACCACACACGAGCTTCCCCGCACTCGCTTCCCCCGGCAACTGGGGAATGGAAGCGGATGTGAATGCGGCCGAGGATGGGTACAGGCGGACAGTCTGTTGTGCAGAGTGCAGTGGGACTGAAAGGATAAGGAGCTCTAAAAAATGATTTATAAACGAAAAACAAAAATAAGTATTTAAAAGTGAAGCATAATGCTCAAACAAAACTATTTTGTCTAAAAATATATTTTAAGAATACGACCGTTTAGTTAAAAAAAGGTATAATAGGCCTGATTTAATATCTATATTTGTGCTGGATCACAAACAAACGATTTCTCTGCGATACAGATCGGACTTCATAAGTTCAGTCGAATTATACGTGAATGTCAGACTAGTACATCTCTGAAGCACTCTTCTCTTCAACTTTGGCTATGCTTATACTTGGATGTCAGTAATGGAAATGTTATTACCCCCTTTAATGTGCTTTTACTAGGCTTTTATCATTCAAATTTCTTATCAGCTAGGATAAAAACCTTATACCGCTACTCAATTTTTATGGGCTTCAAATTTCCGTTCGGCTCTGGGGATGAGGCCCTAATGGAATTTTGCTTAGAAGATAAGTATAAAGCCAGCTGCCTTCTTGTCTGCATACTATTTTAAACAATTTTATATCTGTACACACTATACGCTCTGATCTGTATACTTATCTGATCTGTATACTAACACAGGAAAAAAGATTATATTTTTTTATTGATATGCTATGAACTATTTGCTAAAACTGATTCCATAAGACCATTTTTTATGTGGTTTTTATAAGGTTAGTGGTCGCAAAATAATAGTAGCAATCATGATAATACAAACATACATAATCATAATAATTTATAAAGTATTTGAATTAAAAAAAGTGAGCCAAGCTTAATAAAAAATGTCTTCAAAATGACTCAAGTGAATTACAATATTTAATAAGATATTCATTAGAAATTAAAATAAAAAATTCTTAATTCAGAATGAATCTAGGGAAATCGTATTGATAACTGTTTAAATTTTAATTTTCCATTATTCGTCTTCATTCTATCAGTTCTGCTGTGGGATTCATTTAATTATTAATAATTTCAGATCAACAGTGTTTTAGGAACTTTAACAATTTTATCAGCATTCTTTGCCACAGAACCCACTGTACACTTGATCCGGACTTGTATTGAAAGTTATGGAATTGTTGGCATTAATTTAGCATACACGCATAGGTGGAAAATAGAAGCCATCAGTTGTGGTTCATTGGCGATTTCCGAGCCAGTTTAATGAGTAATTCCGCCTTAATGGCAGCCTCGTAAAAATAAGTACCGTTGCGCGAAAATCGATGGCCAGCTCATTAGGCCCAATTTCTGGCAATTGCCACTGGGCGAGAGACAGTTTTGAATGCATGAGGAAAATCTTTCCGAAGCCCGCATCGTCTAAATTCAGAAAGAAAGTCCCTTGCTTATTTGCGCAAATTTGTTGACACTGAGATCACCCCAATCGCTGAAGGAACAAACAATCAAAGAGCGGCAGCAGCTTACGGACTTCCGCAGCGAATACCAGAAAACGCCGGGGATGCCGGAGGCAGTCGCATCGCTTTACAAAATTTTATTTACACCTTCTGCGAAAATGTTTACACTTCAGCAGACAGCGGCAATAAGCAGTGGGGCCTGACCCGCTCCGCCCGCCGTTACTCCCACGACGGTGAAATGAGCAATATGTAAACCTCCAGGACGCCGACGGCAGATCCCCAAACAATTGAAAGTGGATTTCCACCTGGCAAAAAAATTATTCAAACAGAAAGCCAAAAAAGCTCATAAAAATAGGGAAAATGATAAAGGTTCTTCATAATGCGAATACGGGGAGGGGAACTAGAACTAACAGGAAGAGGACTGGCGGTGGCGTGGAGAGGAGACGAAGCGAACGTTGTCATAGCGTAAATTTATGTAAAAATTTGTAGCAATTGCAATAAGTTGGTCGTTGCCGCCGGCACTAAAAAGCATAAAATTTGTGTGCAGGAACAAATAAATTCCTTCGATTCAAAGCAGTCCTTTATGCGCATTTTAAGTGCGACCCAGTCGAGTCCCTGGGGCGGGCTTACCTCAGGCGGGCGCTGTTGAGGACCGGCTTAATCCTATAAAGCCTGCGATATCTCTTTATTTTAAATGCATTAAGAACTTTGGGAAAAACTGATTACGAAATTTACTCGGCCTTTGTTTACCGAGCCCTTCATGGCGTCTGAAGCCGAGCCAGCCAATGATGTACAAGACAAAGATGCCGGGACTGTGAAAATTAATGCTCAGCCGGCAAACGCTTCGGAGTGCAAATATTGAGCTGCAGTTGCAGGCCTTTGACTGACTTTATTCCGTCCCATCTCTGTCCAGCACGACGTCACAGTGGGAAAAGTGCCATTTTTGGCAATCTGTTTGTTTGCCGATTGTCTGCCAGTTATGCTACTTATGCCCTACCCAATGTCGGGGCTCGGCCAGTTTGATTTAATAAGATTTATTTCCCGGTCTCCCTCTGTCTGTTCCTTGCAATTAACATAATTTTTGTAAGTGGATTTTCATAGTAGAACAGTTTTCTGCCAGCGGCTTTTCGGAAAACTTTAAGTTTGAATTCACTAAAGCCCGCGCGCGATAGAGAAACTTTTCGCCGAGCCATTGAACCCGTGGCAATCCAAATTCGAGCAATAGGTCTTCGAATATACTGCACGTAGACTCGGAGAGACTTCAAATATAGTTTAATACCCCTTTGCCTTTCTTTTTGCCGATTGTGCTCGCCGCCGCGGGGGCGTTATTTGCATTCCAATTGTGTGTGGCACAGAGCTGTGATTTCGATTTTGATTTCAGCTCGCCGCTACGTAAAGTCGGCCAGGCCCGGCTAACCCTAAGAACGGAGAATGTCTCAGCCCGATTTCGGGGTTAAGGTCTTGCCGAATCACAATTTAAATGTAGCGGTCGTCGTCCCAGGTAATGTGAGATCACTGGACTCGCGCAGAAGCCTTCGGGCTATGATATAAGCCAGATAGTAGAGTGCTTTCGCCATCACACGGTCCAGTTCAATGAACCCGTCCAATCATAACTGGGAGCGGTTTTTCCCATAACTTCCCATAACCGAAGAAACTGAAACCAAGCCCAGAGAGGCGTTTATCATGTTTTTATCCTATTTTGCACTCACGTGCGGCTCATCAATATTCTTCCCCTTATCCCCCTTTCGAGGGATTAGCATTTCTAATCCGACTGCTCAGTCTCTCGCCGAGTTTTCTCCTGCTCTGATCGAGTCTTTGGATTAGACGGACCCGATTCGCTTGCCCGCATAATGTATGCGCCGGTAATTCCAGAAGAACTCTATTTAAATGCAATTTGGAAACGGATTTCAATCGCCAATGCCAATAGATTCGGGTTGTGCGAGGGCACCTGATGGGAATCGAAGATGGGGCCCAATAAAAATCCGCCCCCGCGCCTTAGAAGCTCCCACCCGAGAACCCCATCACTCTGCGACAATGTGACAATAATAATTGATAACCTTTTAGCAGAAAGCCGCGAACTACCGATTCCATTTCATTGGTAAGGCAGGCGTTGAACAGACGCCGAAGGTGAAGCGGGCCAAATAAATTCAATAAAAGTCACTCAAATGTCGATAATTGAATTGCGTATACAACACCAGCACTGCAACAGAGAGAATCAGAACGGAGCAGGACAGTAAAAATTACCATTTTTATTTAACAAATTTAATTTGAACATTTGTGCCGAAGCGAAAATTTCATAAATTTTATTTGCAGTGAAGGAGGCAGGTGCGAGTTCGGGCGCAGGCGTAGGGGACACACCAAACGTGATTCGCTTTAATAGGCCTTCAGAAACAGAACAGAAAAAGAAATACAAGTGAGCATGGGAATCTAACAGCGATTTCCAGCCTCTAAGTAAGGTTCTGACGTGCCCTGTTGAAGCAATTAAGATCGCGCCTTGGCCTTATGGACGATACTACACACCTCAAAGGAGCCGCCTGCTCTAAATTATTGCACTTTTCTACGCAAGATTTACGACCCTGGTAGCGAGTTTTGCTTAGATATACAGTGTGGGTAGTCGCCTGGGTTTATTCGCTCTCATCAAGTGACTCAGGCGACTCGTCGAGAATTTGACTGCTGTCATCGACTCTCAGCTCGAGCGATGTGCAGCGCATCCTTAATTACAGTTGCCATATGATGAGGGGTGCGAGCTCAGAGGCACTCTAGGACTTGAGATTGAGAAAAATGTAAGGTATTTGTTATCGCCCCCTTAGTTCTAAGTAAAGTTCTAAGTAAGGTTCTGAGCTCAGCAAATGTACTTGCTCCTATCGCTCTTCACAGATATCAGTCCAATCAGCTCCGACAGTCTGCACATGCACCACTGGAAGTGCGCGGAACTCCAGTTAACACATACCACATACCTTACCCCTAAATCATTGTCGTCTGTTGCTCATCAGGCCATCAGCCATCCCCATCGCCTCCGTCGTCGTCATCAATTGCGCTACCGCTGGCTGCCTGCAGACAGCTTGTCACCGTCGGGTAAACATGCGAATTTCGCAGTCGAGCAGGCAAACACGTGACGAGGCGACGACGGAGTCGGAGCCGGAGGGGCTGGGGCAGCTGGGGGAGCTGGATGCCGAGGACAAGATGAGGCGACAATGACGACGTCAATCGTGCGACAAAAGGCAGTTTGCATACTAAAACACATCAGACTTGGACGCGCATTGTGGCTTTATTGGACTCAACCCATGCTGAACCGCTTGAGGTTGTCGAATCCCTTGGACTTATCTATGCGGCCGTAGACGAGGGCCCTGACGATCCTCTCATTCTTTGGCCTCGTAATTAGTAGCCCGAAGCGGAACTTTGCTTCCGGGAGAAAGCTGGGCAACATCTCCTCGTCCACCTTGTAGTTGGTGAGACTGAACCTGCCGCTCCTGATGGGACACTCCTTGAACAGGTTGCCGTGCTTCAGTAGATCGTCGAAGATACCGCGAACCAGGGGATCGGAGTTCCGCTGCTTCATCAACTTGCAGAAGTTGAGGGTGCGGTTGATCAGGGTGGAGAAATTACCCTTGTCCGTCTCCAGGCTCACATCGACCGCCAATTGGACATCCTCAATGTCCTCAAAAACCGTGATGTCCGCGCTGAGCTTGGAGTCACCGGAGTCATTTTGCAGATCGACTGTGAGGTTCACAATCTTATCGTTCACCTCAAAATCGACGTGCGTGAGGATGACCTTGAACGACCGCTGTTGGAATCAATTAATTAATACCGCAATATAGCACACGCTTTTAGACAGAACTCACCCAAGCCCCGGTCATGGGGATGAGCACCGCTAGTACGAAGCCCACGGCACAGCAGCTTCGGGAGAACACCTCACGCATCTTGTTCCAATTAGCCTATGGCCACTTTTTCAATTAGTCGCTTTTTATATAAATGCCCCTACGATTTGTCAGGCCCCAATGGGCGGCAAAGTGCCCAGGGCATTAGGCCGATGGGTGATCGATTAAGGCCAATATGGTCAGCAGACAGTTGGCTATGGTGCATTGAGTCAGCTAAGTGGGTGGACTTTGGAAAAGCACTCAGGCATTGCGATGCCAATTCAATTTCCGATAAGATCGATCCCAAAATTGCCGGTACACCGCCTGCAGCAATATAAATAGAGCTCCGCCAACTGAAAGCAGGCAGTGGAGTCGTTCCTCGAGAGCCGGTTCATCATGCTGCTGCACACCATACTGCTGGCTGAAGTCCTCCTGGCCATCTGCCATGGCGGCTTGGCCGAGGTAAGTCATCCTACAATATGATGGGGACCCCCAGCTGATCCCTCAACTGACTCTCCTGCAGAAAATGATGCGGCCTAAGTTCAAAGACATCAAGATATGGAGCGACGAAAAGTTTGTCAGCCACAAGGTGACCTACGACAGCGCCGACCCCCACCTAAATTTCTCAATGGAGGTGCACCAGGAGCTGCACGACGTGGATATCCACCTGGAGGTGCGCATCGCCAACAAGCAGGACCCGCTCTACACCACCACCCTAAACACAACCCTCAACGTGTGCCGCATCCTGGGCTTCGCCAACAAGTCCCCGGTGGGTCGCTTCGTGCACGGCTTCATTCGCGAGTACGGCAACATCATAGACAGCTGCCCGATCGCCAAGGTGAGTAAGGGGTACCCGCGGTGCTTCCAGCTGACCACCACCAGCATCCACCATCTCGGTCACATTCTAGGGCCAATACCATTGGCATCGAAACCTCCGCTTTCATATTCACCGTCCATTACAGGGCTCGTACTTCATCAACAAGTTCTGGTGGCCCGAGGACCCGACCACCGCCATCCTGCCCGAGCTCGAGTTCGAGATCATCTGGCAGGCCATGCTCCTGGACTCCAATAAGAAGCGCACTCTGATTATGAACGATCACTATGGCGGAGAGTTCGTCGTGCAGGACGTCAACAATCTCAAGCCCGGCATCTTTGCGATGCTGCCCAAGATCGCCTAGAAGGGTCTAAAGGGTGACTTCCCTGGCCTAGGAGAAGCCGTTTAACGTCGTCAAGTGTCTCAATGGTATTTAGTTAAATTTATTCAATGTCACCCGCAAGCAAATAAAGTTGCCTCAGAGCACAGTTACGACTAGATTTGTGGGAGGTGTAAACGGCCTCCAGAAATCTTTGTTTCCCGCATCCATCAGTGTCACTTTGAATTAAGTCTGAGTATTTTTAAATTCCGGAAACGAAACGTGCTCGAATTTGACACTCGATACTTGGTGTTTTTGCAGAATGACAAAATTGAATTAAAATTAGCTGAAACGGCTATGTCGAAGGAGAAAACAAAAAAGGCCACAGCAGCAAATTATTATTCAATATATTCGATTTGAAATGTTTGTGACTTGTGTCGTGTTTATTGTGATCCAACTGTGACAGCTTGCGAATTTTTAAAACGCAAACGGCTATTTTTTAGTTCATTTAAGCTGTCACTTGATATGATTTATGCGAATTTAAGCTTTCCGGGCTTTGGATTGGTTATTTCGATATTTTTGATTTTTTTATTATTATTATTGATGCGTTGCTGGGATTATTGGGAAGGCAGCAAAACAGAACAAACAATGGGGAATCCTGACGGGGTCTCGTCACATTTTTCGTTAATTGGCTATAAAAATTTTAATTTCAATTACCAAGGACAATGGCCTCTGATCGGAAAGCAAATCTCAGGCCAAATCTGCACCGAAGAACTTTTATCAATTACGAGAGCCGAGGCCACGAAAAAGAGGTGTAAAAGGTAAATCCAATCCACACAATGCATTTGTTTTCACTTTGTTGAACTTGTAAAACTTTTTCCTTGCCAAGAAAAAGTTCAAGGGTCAAGCCAACGGCCATTTAAGGTCCATTAGACAGGCACACAAAGCGACAAAGCCCTTCGTAGCCGAGGGAGAAATAGGGAAATTCATTGTCCACGTCGCTCAGCTACGACCCCTTTCCGCTCTTCCTGCTTTCAGAAGGATTCCCAAAGGGTTGGCCCTGCTCGGATTGTGGCACAGTAAATCTTTAAAAATTACTATTCAATGCAAACGTTTTGAAAACATTTATCAATAAGTTGGCTCCGACTCATACCAAGAACGCGTATTTCTCGAACATTAAGTGGGGGACTTCACTGCCGAAAAATATTTACGTTTTACTTGATGCCTTAAGAAGCCGTTTTCGCATATTATTTCGCACAGTGCCTGCGAATGGACCACTGGAGAAACCTCACATATGCCACAGGCCACCAGCCACGCCGAGCCAGCCAGTCAAATCTGTCCATTCGGCTAATAAATCCTTGAGCAGCTTATTGAGCAACGTCTGCGCATAAATATCCAAGCTGGCAACTGGTCAGGGAACAGGAGGTTGCCAAAGGACCACGAACGAGACCAAGGGTTTAGTCACATTCACTTTTCAATTGAATAGGTCCCGTCTGCTAGGGTTTTTTGTCTCTGGTCTCTCCTTCGCCAGTCAGACGGAAATTCTTGAATCGCCGCGAAGTGTTAAATAAATTTAAATTTCGGTATAGTATTTTCTACATTAAAATTTATTTGAATCATGCCAAAACTAAAATAAAAATAAAACAACAAAAAGCCATATGTGACTAGACTAATTGACATCTTTATTATGAAACTAGCAACCAAAGAAATGTTATACATTCAGAGAATTATTATTACTTTGGAATACGACTCCAATTGATTTAAATTTCTCCATACATTTTTAAATGATTTAAAGTCTTATAGATATATCAGAGTGACATCTCGACACGCTAAGCAAACCTGATCACTTAAAAAATTCTCCAGCTGACATTGCTTTCAGTTGACTGTCGCGTTGGTATGCCTTTTCAAGACACTCAGGTCTACTGCAATGGTAGTTGTTGATTTTTTAAGTACACTTCTTGCACTAAAAGGATATGCAAATTGTTTGAATAGCCAAGAACATGCTAAGCCATTCCAGAGCCCCGAGTCTCTAGTTTAACAAACAAAAAACGAAACTAAGCTAAACTAAACATTTCTCTTCCCAGCTGGGTGTATGTTTTTTTATGGCTTTGCTTTCCATTGCTTTAGTTGTGTTCTTTTGGTTTCTGGACGGTTGCTTGTTGTTACGCATTAAGTTGTTGCTATTTCTACTGTATGTATGTTATATAGGAACAGGACAGAGCAGCAGAGAAATTGTTTTGTTGCACGTTGCTTGATATAAATCACAGAGCCCCTTGTTATTAGGAATCCGACTTCCATTTTTATTTTCAAATCCATTCCCTGGCACTGTTGTTTCTACTGTCGGTTTATTGAATTACTTGATTATGTCTAAAACAGCACAAGACCATTTTGCCTTTCCTGCCGAGGCAATAAATCTCCTGTTGCCATGGCTAACTCTTACGATTTCAAGCTAATTTAAATCTCTAACAAGTCCAATGTCGTGTTGCGGTGGAAGTTCACTTCTGTATTTGGTGGAGGTCCCTTCCTGTCTCGAAACACAGGGCCAAAACACGACGATAAAATTTAAACTGAAACCTTCAACTCTAAAAATGTTGTTAATTTTGTGACGATTAATAGTCGAGTGTGCCGATTGTGACACTCACATCATAATGGGTGAAATTAATGTCTAATTTCGGAGGATTAAGAGCTTCAGCTCCAATTTGGTGACAACATTCATGTTTGTTGCACTCAGATCGTTTGTTTTAAAATTTGTCCGCGCCCCTTAGCTATAATCGGAGTTCTTAGACAATCAATTTATAGTGCAAGTTGAATATCTTAACCAACGGATGTTGTTCAACCTGTTCATAGCTGAATTTGTCTTTATCCGTGTGTTGCGGAAAATGTTTGAAGCAAGTGTCAACAAATATCCTCATTTGTCAACATTTTGTTCAGTCTTCCACCCAGTTTCATTTAATTGTAACATAATTAGGCATATTGAATTAATGATTTCTCCTTTTAAGATTTGTTATCTTTCATAGGAAATATGGAATATAGAATAGAAATATAGCAACTTCTTTCGTCGAAGTCTTTTATTGTATTCAAATTGTGCGAGTCTTCTTGGTTGTTCTTAAATAAAATTATCAGTGGTTACTTTCCTGACTTTATCAGTTTACTAAGCAATCAGGCTGAAAGTTCTCCAAACTTTTCAAAGCGCATTCCTAAGAAAAAATGTGGAGAATTGTACACATTATCCTCTGTCTCGTATTTACAATTGCCTACAATGGCAGATTGCCAAGGTCCAGGAAATATGACAACAATAAGGGATGACCTCCCCTGCTGTCTTTCACCTTTTGGCCGCCGGCATTTCGTTTTTTTTTTTTTTTGCAAGTTCCTCTCTGCAAAATAAGTTTCCTGAAATGCAATTTGGTAGCGAGCAAATCTGATATCGCAGTTCCAAGGGATTGCAAGGACTGGATATTGCGAAAGAGAAAAAAGTTGGAAAATCTGTTCGGCGGAGGAGCTAAGCAATTAACTCACAACAGAACCATACAATTGGAATATACAATTGTTAACTGAACGCAACTTAACCCTAATCCTGAATCCCATTCCCCAAATTGTTGGCTCCTCTTCATCTTGGATTCAACTCACAATAAGCCAGCCCACGGAAATCGCTTTCCTGTCCCTTCTCTGCGATTGCTGTGGGTACGGAAAAGATGATGAAGTGCCGTCGTCAAACCGCATCTTTTATATGTACTCGTTTACTTCTCAATTTTTGCTCGCATCCCATGGATAAGTATGTGGAATCTGGGTGGTTGACGACGCCCTGTCCGTTCGGCAGCCGGGTGCATATTTATGCACAGTTCAAGGATCAAAATGAATATTTTATTTGATTTGATTCCCCAGGCTGCTCACTGCTGAGCTCGGCTACAAGGAAAGCATTTTTAAGCGTTCAATCTCTGGCATAATAAACTCCTTGGGGAGGGCCAATTGTCTGCCGCTTTACAAACCCCGCCCTCGCCTTTCGCATCGCTGATTGAATATGTATATCTAGCCGCCATGGGCTTTTCAATGGTGATGTGTTCGAATGCGCCGAGGATTAGCCCAACGAGTTGGCGTGGCTCAACTCGGGAATCATTGAAGTCATACACACAGGATTATTGGGCAAAGCACTTGTAATTTTTAAATTTAGCTACTATTATTAGTTATTTAGAGCCTATTTCCCACTCATCCCTGGAGCTGACGGATCAGTCGCCGCTGCCTCTGGAGCAATTGCTCCATCCTGCGCC
>JAEIHY010001124.1:0-21698 GCA_018904565.1 Drosophila tsacasi
TGTAAGCTGCAAGGGTATACAAACTTCGGTTTGCCGAAGTTAGCTTCCTTTCTTGTTTCCTGATGGTTTTTTCTCTCTTGCTTTTGATTTTGCTTTTCTGGTTTTTGATGTGGGCGAACTGTTATTGACATTGTCATATGCATTAAAAATTTAAGACAATTTGTTATTCAATGGCAAAAACGTTGAGTGGTTTCATCCTCGGAGGCTAATATGACAAGCTAGCTGGGATTTAAAAGGATGAGCTGAGCGATGAATGCGCGAGGGAGGACGACGCGGGAGGGTCGAAGGAGGGCCGCAGAAGGGCGGGCTCCTAAAAAGATTACGCCCACTGAAGCGAGAAATACCTGAAGGAAAAACAAAAAAAAAACAAAATGGAGTGAAATCCAACGACCTATATGAAATCTGGAAGATGAGCTAGCAGCTCCTTTAAGAAGATTACGACAGCATGCGAGGGGCTTAATAAAAATAAAATTAAACAGAAGAAAAGCATTAAGAAAGAGGCAGTGAAGAGTCTTAAAAAATACCATTTAAGCTTGTTTTTTTGTTGTTAAAAAATAACCTTAACATGTACCATTTCTCTCTGTGTATTTTTGAGTAAATAGCCTGCAACATGGGTCACCGGGTATATCATAATATTACTTATTACAACAATTGTCCTCCGGTCCAAGGTAAATAATATTCAAATATTGACGTCCGTTCTCTGCTTTAGTTTATTTATTCATTTTCCTCGCATGGGGCAAGGTCTCCATACCCCCCTCCTCTCCTCTTGTGTTTGTTGAGAAAAGCGAAACGAAATGAAGAAAAACTTTTCTTTTCGAGGGAAACTTTAATACAATTTACGTTTCAACGAAGTTGGACGACGAGGAAATGCGGAATGGGACTTAAAGTGCTGTGCTGGCCGAAGCCCATTTTAGACACAATTTTTATTTTCTGTGTTTTTTTTTTTTTTTGTTCTCTGGAAGGCCACAGAAAACTGAAAAATGAAAAACCGACAACAACAAAAAAAAAGATGCGGGAAAAACAGAAAAACAGCAGAGCAGCGGCTGCCAAGTGACCGGCCACATACACACAAACACACACAACTCCCGCACAACCAACACCCAAACACCCGCGGCAGGAGTAGCAGCAGCAAACGGAAAAGCGGGAAAAGCGAGAAAACCCGTAAAAACTATATAGAATTTCAAGGCTCTTTGCATTAGCCAAGTACAAGCAGCGGGACAAAAACTGACAATGGACACGACAGAGACAGAGATAGAGATAGATAGAGAGAGAGAGAGAGAGAGAGAGAGAGAAAGATAGAGAGAGTGGGAAATTTGTGGGAAAATTCGGCTGCCAAATGGCAGCCACTGCTGCTGCTGGGGGAGTTGAAAGATTGCGGCCGGCACAAAAATCTGGACTGCCCTCTGTCCTCTCTGGACGAATGTCTTTTGGCATTATCCATTATTAGAATATCTGTGCAGATTTAATGTAACTCCTGCGGGATGCCTCTGTCCTCGGTTCTCGGTTCTCGGTTCTCCCTTTTATTATTTAAGCATTTTTCATATTTTATATTGTTTAAACTTTTGATTAAGGGTTTTCTCTCGGCCAAAAGTCAACGCATTTCATGCTGGTTTTTCTTCCTTTAATTTCCCGCTATCTCTCTCTCTCTCTTGAACCACTCTTTTCCTTTTCTTGTGCATTTATTATTTATGCAAATTTTTGTGCTTGACTTTGAATGAATGGCGGAGAGCCGAGAGGAAAATAAAGCCCAAAACCAGAGCGACAAACGCTGAGGAAGACAAAAAAAAAAGTAAGGAAAATAAAGAAAAGCTGGAATACTTGGAACAAACCAAGACCCAGAAGCGAAAACAGACGGCAAGTCAGTCAAACAAACAAACAGATGGCATACATGCGGCATAAAGAACTTCATAAGCAAATGGCCTTGGAATTAGTCAAGAAGGGGAGGGCAGTGGGAGTGGGAGGTGAAACCGAGTCGGACCTGAGGTGAATTGGGTCTTTTATGGGGGCTGAGACCTATGTTGATTTTTAAGGCTATTATCATTTTAATAATAACCCGAAACAAAGGCCGCCCGTATAACCACTTTTACGCCATTGTTCCCCCTTCTCTTTGAAGAGGGTATTATTATTTTTTTGGCTTAAAGCCTAGTCTCGCCAAGATGTCTTGTATATAAAGTGCATACCTGATCACTCTCTGACTGTTTCTGGAGCTAATTGGGGTCTTCGGGGTTACTTTTGGGCCCTCGGAAGTATAAATATTAATGGAAAACTTCACTTAATAATTTCTATTACAACAAATACTAATTGAAAATTTCACTTAATAAGTTCTATAAAGTTTAGTTCAGATTTTTAGGTATTTTTATATCTTAAACTCTTGGATCACATTTTTTTTCAACTTTTACTAATAATAACTAGAATGTATTTGGGGTCTTTTGGGAATATAAATACTAATTGAATATGTTATATGTATAAATTAAAAAATTACGTTTAATAATATTTATAAATAAAAATACTAATTGAAAACTTCCCTTAATAATTTCTATAAAAATAAATATTATACTAAATGAAAAATTCATTTAATTTGTTTAAAAATTATAGTACATTATAAGCTAATTTTATATCTTAAAACCCCTTAAAACTCACTTGTTTTTGGGTTGTTTAGAGTTATTTTCGTTCTCTTGCAAACGTAAATACTAATTACTAATATTTATTTATTTATTTAATAATTTCTCGAAATATGAATACTAATTGAAAAATACTAATAATTGTATTCAAGATTTGTTCATATTTGTAGCCATTTCTGTAGGGTAAAAACACCTCAAATCCCCTCAATGCTCATTCGTTTGAACTTTAACTAATAATTACCAGAGTGTATTCAAGGCTTCGGTCCACAAAGACAGCCCTTTAGCCCCTTGTTAATTATAAAACTTGTTCAAATAGAACGGCATATGATTGCCCAAATGCGTGGCTCACTGGGTTGTGTGTGCACAGCAGCACACATCACATATATACACAGGAATAGTATATATATCGGAACGAAGGACTACTAGGACTGAGCACTTAAATGTTGATATATTCCAAATTGGAAAATGCTTATGGCAAGCACTTTTGGCTCGTTATTGCTATTTTATTTGAGACTGGGCAAACAATAGTGGCAAGGGAGAGGGGGAGCGACATCCCAGGTGGAGCAGCAGGTGAGGTAAGGTAACCAAATGTGCTGCTTGGTCACGTTTAGCTTTGTTCTCGTTCCGGATCTGGGTCAGAGTTAGCAATTACAATGAATGCAATGCTCAAGGTAATCACATCCACCAAAGGTGTTTTGCCCCTTAACAAACTGAAAGGAAAAAGAGAGAACTTGGGGTGGAAAAAAAAGAATAGCAGCGCTGAGAATAATAAATGGCAAAGGTACACTGCCTGGCTTAAAACAAAATAAAAGAAAGCACCGCATAATGCGGCTCAATTAATTATTAGGATTAGGTGAATAAATCCAGCACGAAGGGAACTAAATGAAGAAGGAGGAGGAGGAGGAGGCTAGCTGTAAGAGGTTATTTAAAATGCAAACACTTGTTGTTTCTTTTTGGGTAACATTTTGCTTAATTCAATTGTTGTCTTTCTTTTTAATTTATAATTTGTTTAGTTTAAATTTAAGGTGCTTTTGTGAGCCCGGATTAAAGTGCGAGAAGCCTGGTAGAAATATTTTCTTAAGTTAATAATTAACCAACAAATAATCAATGAACTTGGAAAACCTGGTAAACCTGGTAACCAACCTGGCGTATGAGTAATTTTTTTCTAAACGGAATGCATTACGTATACGTAGAAATTCAGCCAACTCGAAATATAATTTATTTAGCTTACTAATAACATAAATATTATATACAGATGGCTAATTCTAGTTACTCATCAAAACGCAACCTGGCGTATGAGTAATTTCTATAACCAGTGACCATTACGTATACGTAGTTATTTTTCTTGTATCATATAATATAATTTATTTAGCTTACTGCCTCAAATAATATACAAAGAAAGCTTATTCTGGTTGCTCCTTGAAATGCAACCTGGCATATTACTACTACTATTATATAGAGAAAACTAATTCTAGTCTTCTTCTGTAACCTCAGGTTAGCCGCTAAGAAGTAGGCAACACTTTGTCCTTGCTATTTTTCAATGGTAAAATTCCCCTCATAGCTTTGGTGCATTTATTTTGTTTTTATTTCGATTTGTAACTAGGTTTAGATAATGAACTATACAAAAACCTTATTCCCAAGCAATTATTTTCTGTTTTTCACTCGAATTTTATGCCGCCTTTTGCCTACTTTGGTGGCATGGTGTGTGCCGTGTGTGCTGTGTGTGTGTGGTCCGTTTTAATGCCACCATAACGATTACATGGACGCCGGGCAAATTGCCGGGGCTGAAGCCGAAGACTGCAAGTCAGGGACCGTTGCAGGCTATTACACGCCATTACTACTTGCCATAACTGGTTGCAACGTGCGCTCGATATGCCACGTTGCGCGGGAGGAGGCACCAGGGGGTGGGCAGTATGAGGTAAGAAGGGGGAGGAAGAGGCCGAGGGAGTGGGAGTGGGATTGGGAGACATCGCCCCAATAGAGTTTATAATTGTGTTTGATTGATTGGCATTATGCATGCGTTTAGACAAGCGCACGTCCGACACATTGGACAGACGTTGCCGCCACTGGATGATAGATCGACGGACGCATGGACGGATGAATGAGGGGGGAGGAATAGATGGGAGGAAGAAGGATGGAGGAAGGAGGAATGGAGGTACAGCGGCTTGCACAGTGGGGTGTGTGCCAGCGAAAGCTTCACTTAATTGACACAATATGCAAATGAATAATGTTGTCTATTTGTATTGTTCAAGGATCAATAAATGGAAGGGGCGGGCCGTTGGGTACTCTAGTTTTCTTCTTTATCATTTATTCCGCTGACCTTTAAAGGGAAAGGGAATGTTATAAAAAAAAACATGAGCGTGTTATTGATTTTTGATTTGATTTGGTTGCTTTATTTATTTTTATTTAGTATTCATTTTTAATTTAGTTAGTGAACAACTTAATATTACTATTTACATGTACATAAAGGTAATTCTTAACTATATTAATTATATAGGTATTATTTCTTAAAATACAAATAATATATTTTTCAACACAAACCCTATTAAATTTGCCCCACTGTGCCGGCGGGTTGCGCAACGAAATGGGTTAAAGCCGGGCGCAGTCGTAACCCAATGCCATTAGACACATTAATTAATTGCGATAAAAATAAATAAAACAGGAGGCGAACGGCCTGGAAAACTGATACTGATACTGATATTGATACTGAAACTGCTACTGAATACTGCTACTCAGCTCGCCTCGGATCGGAATGGGAGCGGATAGATGGATAGATGGATGGATGGATGGAGGGATGGATGGATGGATGGCTGGGTGAATGGGACGAACTGCTGCCAAAGGCCGATACAATTAGCACCCCGTTTCGAAGGCGATAAGGTTAAATTCACAGAGCCATTCCGACGGCAGACAGAATGGCTGGCAGAGCTCGGAGCTCAGAACTCGGAACTCGGAGCTCCTCCGGTCTCTGGTCCCTTGAAATTGCTTTTTGTGCATTGCTAAAAGCTTTTTCTAATTCCAAACGGCTTCGGGGATGTCACATTTAATTATGACAATTGACATTTAGCACGCAACTAATAAATGTTTCCCAGACACAGACGCATTTTGATAGACAAATAAACGAGTTTCCGGCCCATATCCACATCCATATCCGTTCCCGGAGCAGCCATTTCCTCGGTCTTTGGTGCTAATCGATTGAGGAAGAGTAGATGGACGGTGGAGAGGTACTTAACCGAGGGGAAAGTAAACAGATTAAACCATTGCCCGCCACCTGGCCTAAATTCAGTTAGTGTTTTACCACAAAACTTGCTGTTGAAAGTTAATTAAAGTAAGCTGGGGAAACCAATTAAAATTGTCTATTAAAATATTGATAATTGATATTTGTATTAAGTAGTAAATAAATCTGGTGAAAATGCGGTGTAGACATTTAAATACAATTTGAAATATTAGTTAAAATATATAAATGAATTTTTAATAATTAAATAGTGAATAAATCTATTGGAAATTCCTTAGAGATGTTAAATTAATTAAATTATACTTTTAAAACTTAGGACTTACAATTTTGGTTGGGAAATTTAATATATAAATTAAATGTTAATGGAATTTTAGGTTTCTCCTAGACATAGTTGAAAAATTTAATATGAAAAATGATTTTTCTAGACATTTTGGGGCTTAAATAATATATTCATCCCCTTCCACTTGAAATTTTCATTAAAAAATGGTTTGTTAATGTTTAGCAAGGCTAAAGCCCTTCACAAAGAGATAAAATTCCTGTAGAAAAACACTCAAAAGTTCATTTAATTGAGGGTTCACTGTTCACACTCGAGTGAACCCAACTAAATCATGTATATGACTCGCATGAAATTGGTTAGTTGGCATTTTACAAAGACTTCTAAATGGCGGCGGCGACGACGGGGATGATGATGCTGCTGATGATGATGATGGGGACGGGGATGGGGATGGGAAGGGGGCGAAAGGCCAATGACTTTTAAGGATAATGACATCAAAATGCGCATAACAAATTCATCTGAAATCCTTTTCACTTTGCATATTCGTGAGCGAATGCCTGCAAGCCTGCTGCTGAGTCAAAGCCGAGGAGCAAAGCATTTTATGACGTACCCTCCTCTCCCTCTCGCTCGCTCGCTCGGCAACAAGATGAAAACGGAGAAAACCCCAAAGCTGTAGACAAGTGTAAGGGGCGGGGCCCAACTCACACTTTCCCCTGACTCTCCTCCTCTTTTTTGTTTTATTTTTTGCATCAGGCGATTCGCTTTTATCTGTCAGTCAGCAAATTCCTTGCAGCAGACCGAACACTGAACACCGAACACCGAACAAGGCAATCGGAGCGGAGGAATCCCAGACATGCGACAGCAGCGAACATAATAAATATTTATTGCCGCTCCTTCGGCTCCTGCTCCGGCTCCTGCTGCTCCTCCTGCTGCTCCTGGCCTCAACTTAAGTAGCCGCGCAACAGATTTTACCACTCCGATCGTTAGTCCAACGAAATGGCGCCCAAAAAAAGAGGAGGGAGCAATTCGACTGCCACCGCGAACCAAAATGAATACACCAAATTGCTGGCAGAATCCAGAAGCAAAAATCTCTCTCTAGGTTTTGCAATCCTTCTGCAATTCAGTATCCCGAATTCGGGGCAACAAAAAGACCCAAATTTGCGGTTTGAGAAACACTTTGCCGCAGAGGCAGGCGTGAAGCAAAAAAAAAAACCTAAGACCAAAGCGTTGAGAGTTATCAAAAAAAGATGATTATAAGCACTGAGACTGTAAATTTTTAGGTAAAATAGGAATAAAAGGGGTTAGCTTTTCAGGGTTAATGAGAAATGTTTAAGTTTAAGCAAAGGTCAGGGGAGGATTTAAGTGAGAAGTTTTGGGGAAAAATTATCAAAATTATTTATAAGTAAACTAGATCATAAAAAGGCACAGAAATATTAGGTATTTTATTAACAATTCGATATAGAACTATAATAAATAAATATTATTATATAAATATTATATAAATGTTATTAAACAAAAGATAGTAGTATAATTCCTATAATTCCCAAGTAGTTATTTTGTGTGTGCTGATACATGTATAAATTACTACATAATCTCAGCTAAGATAAAGCTAACCAAACTTACGATTTAGAAAATCTACCCTTTCATTTATGAAATCCCAAAACGGACATTAAACTCTTTAGAATTTCTTATTTTTGCAGCTTTAAAATCAATGAACTTTCTTCGGGGCACATTAGGTGATTGTAATCAAGCAAAGTCGTCCTGGTCACTTGACCCACAGGCACTGTGGGGCACGTGTGTGTGTGTATAGTGTGTGTGTTCTGGCTGTGGGGCAATCTGAACCTTTGATTAGCTCCGTCGAAGGCGGCGGGGCGTGTTCGCACACTCCCTACACACACACACACACACAGAACAGTAAAGTTCCCAAGTTCTCGCCGCCCCCAAGCTCAGGGACTGCCGTGGAAGTCAAGTTGCTCTATTATTTGTTGCATGCATAAATACATGTATATAAATGTATATATATTGGCCAGGTTGGACGGACAACGGCTGCTTTATAGACACACATGCCGACTATTATTTACCCACAAAAGTGGCAGTGCCAGTGGGTGTGAGATTTGGGTGTGGGTTTTGGGTCCTCTACCAGAAGGTAGTCCTTAGCCCGGAGTTCCTAGTCCGTAGGTGCTTTTTGCCACGCCGCCGCTGCTGAGCTCATCAGGGCCCCGGGGGAGCGAATGGCAAATGTTTTGGGTATATTTCGGTATTCCCCTTTGGGGGCCCCAACGAAAAGTCTGCTCGGATTTCAAATTGTCGCCGAATTGATTTGGGCTCTTCTCCCCCGAGGCTCTGTGTGTAGCCGGAATAGGCTTAGGCATGAATCACTGTTGCACGGTGGGTGTTTTTCGCTTTGAAATTCCCCCTTTTCGCATATAAATATATATATATATTTATACATTTTTTTTTTTTGGGTCGAAGGATGGCTGAATCACTAAACGTGTTTGCCTTGGCAGCTGAGCCAACTCATCTTGTCGCTAATCGCTTATTATTCATCACGGATATTTCGTCGGCTGGGAAAACGTATGCTTTTTGCTTTTGGGGCATATTTTGCTGTTTACAGATTATGGATTATGGATTCAGTTCCTTCAGCCTGCCCAGCTGCAGTTTTTGCAAATTAATTTTGGCCAATGCCCAGAGTCAACATCCCTGCCATCCGTCTATTTGTTAGCGGATAATGAATGATTTAGTGCCATTGTGATTAACTTTTTTGTAATTCCAATTCCCTTTTGATTTACGATATGATATTAGCCAGGGAATATCAGTGATTGCTAATAGAAATGTATAAATATTTTAGGAATCATTGAAGCTCGTTGGTTAACCTTTGCCACCTCAGGATATTTGCATTAAACATTATAGTTATAGTTGAGCGTAGAAAACAGCTTTTAAAACTAAAAGAGAGCTTAAAACACTCTCCCTAATGACTATTGTTATTTTGTTTTATTAACTTTACCTCTACTTCTTTAACTTAAAGCCTTTTCTTGAGTTTTTAATGGTTTAATGTTGCCTTATAAATATAGCCTAGAAAGTGTTTCTCGTTTTAGTCCAAGCCCATAATTTGTAGCGTTATTTTCTTTTGCTCTTTTTGTTTTTTTTTTTTTTTTTTTGCTTTTTTGCTGGAGCCGCCTTTCTGCGCCTTTATAGCCTTTATTAATTCAGGATATTTTTTATTGCATAATTGACAGTTGTGACAAAGGTCACGGGTCCCCCCCTTAAAAACCCAGCCAGCCTAGGTGTCCCGCCAGGTGGTGAGACGCAGGCCGGCCTTCCGGACACGACAGCGGCCCACATCGAGCACCGTGCTCGACATTACGCTACACGAAAGCCAATCAAAATGCCAAAAAAATAGTAAAAAAAGAAAATACAACAAAAAAATACAAGAAAAATGAAGGCAGAAGGCAACCCGTTGACGGGCCATGTAGGCTTGGCTTGGCTCGCCTCGACTTGGCTGGCCACATCCCTCTCCACTCAATGCTTCGATGAGGCCTGTGTACCCGATCCCCGATCCGCAAAAGACGAACCTCCATATGCACTATGTGGCATGGCGTGTCGGTGCCTGCTCCGCGTGAACTTTGTGAACTCAACAGCGATACGGCTGCGGCTGCGGCGACGGCCACGTCGGCCACGTCCATCATAGATGACCTACATAGTCACATGTAAAGGGCGTCCGCCGCCAGCTTGTCTTTTGATTAAAAATCCAATAAAAATCGAAAACAAAAATAAAAGTAATAACAAAAAAAAAATATAACCCATAGGGCATAGTCCATACGTAAACTGTGTACTATATAGTATATGTAGCACTCGCAGCACAAATTATTTCCTCATCCATTACAACGCAACGTTACAACGCTCATCCCAGGGAAAATACCTGTTAATGGGACGACAGTTAGTTCTCCACCTGAATACTGAATTTATACTCATTCCCTTTTCTCTCTTTCTCTCTTTGTGTCGTTGCAGGTAACGTTAATAATTATAAGAACTGTTTGCTAAGGTCCGGTCCGGTGTGGTCTGGTCTCTGGTCTCCCCGCGCCATTGGCCCTTCAGCGAATGCGGTTCACCTTCACCTGTTCACCCATGGAGGAGGGCGGAGGAAAAGTGTGTTTGAATAATTAGAATGAGTAATGAATGCCATTCGCCAAGTCAACGGCAGCAGCTGCATGCACTCGGATTTAATTGAGCCATAACTCAGGAGCCATCAGCCGGCGATAGGTGATTATGCAGTAATACTCGCATGTACATACTATATACTATATACTATAGTTCCCCCGCCGATCGTGGGTGATCCCATGCCCGAGTGACCAAGTGGCGATGTGTAAACAGTTTGGTTAGTGGGAAGACGCCGAGCGGCAGTCGCAATGCGATGCTAATAGTCTTATGGCGAGCAATTAAGTTCATTAGCGGGGGATTTGGGTGGGAGTGAAAGTGGGAGTGGGAGTGGAAGTGGTTGCCGCAAAGGTGACGTAGATGGGAGCAATTAGCGAAAGACCTGGCGAAGGCAAGGAAATATTGATGTATTTCCATCGATAGGTGGACATTTAATGGAAAATTTGATACTTCATTTGATTTTTTCGGTTGGACATTGATATATCGAAGATATACTTACTTACAAGCCTTTGATACATTTCTAAATAATTGATATTTTATCGAAATTACCCAAGTCTTATGTTGTAATTGAAAAGCTTGTGTTTGTGATGTATTATCCATTTATTACGCTTCTTTGAAGTCCATCAATAAATGGTATTTATTTGTAAATATTATAAATATAATATACATATATTTTAAGGTTAAATTGTTTAAATCTTAAATTTGAATTAACTAATGTGATATTTAAAATTTTTTAAAATATTTTTTATGAAGTTCCATGATGTCGATTAATTAATGCTTATATATCTAAAATATCAATATTTTATCGTTGTTATCGATGTCTCAATTCAACCAGAAATTTCAAATTTTGCAGTTTTCCATTAAGACTACCGTTAAATACTATGCAATACAATGGATTAAATTTATATTTATGTAAAATAAGCTCCACGTAGAGACGGTACACTCCCTAAGCCCCAGTATAGCGTTGCTTTCAGTGTTATTTTAATATACATTTCACCCCCGAACCCTCGCGACTCGTATGTTAGAAGCCAATAATTGTCATGTTACTTATGAGCCTTGTTAAGTGAATGTTTTTTCGGCTTTTGTTTTGGATTTATTGTTGCACGATTCGGCGGTGGCGGCTAGGCAGGGCCCCAAAAACCGACAACTGCCAGATTCTGGCCCACAAACAAAGGCACAGCAGCAGGCCCGACACGTGTTGTTAGACGCTTTTGTTGGCCCGTTGGCTCTTGGCCGTTGGCTGTTGGCTGTTCACTGTTGCCCGTTTATTTGCCGTGGGCCCGGTTATTCGCTCCACTTCACAGCCAACTGGGAACAGGGAACAGGGAACTAGGAACTGGTAGCTGGGAAATGGAAAACTAAAAGCAAAGAGAGCAGGGAGCTGGGAGGAAACTGGGCACTGCCGCCAAATACTGTTATGCCAATCATCTGTTATGTGGCGGCAATCAGACATCTCGTTGGCGCGGGGGTCACGCGTAATCTATGCCATGTGCCGACAAGCACTTCGAACACTCCCAATGCCCCACTAGTAGCTAGTGGCTATTGGCTAGTGGCTGGCGGCTGGTGGCTAGTGGCTCCCCCATGGCAGCGGCAATCATTCTCATTAAATTTGAAGGGCCCCTCCATCGAATGGAATGCCATAAAATCATTTTGACATCACAACAGCAACAGCAGATTGATATATTGTTGTGATTTCACAAAAACCGTTGTTGTGTCTGTCTGTGTGTGTGGTGTGTGTGTTGGTTCTCATTTGGGAAGTTGCACAATGATTGCTCATTCACCTAGTTCAAATTTCCTAGTGAACGTTTAACACTTTTTCAGTTACGAATTACCCATCAGTCCGTGACAAATCATGGTAGTTTGGTGGTTTATCAGCTTTCCGGAGCTTAATTGTTTGATTTTTTCAACTCATTACATCGCTAATTATGTTGGAAAGCCATGGGTTCGGAATAATGTAGTTGGAGAGTAAATAATAAAGGGCGAATTGTGGTGCTTTTTAATACAAACTTATGGAACAATTTAATGCTATAGTGGATAAAATAAGGTAAATACAAAGTTTAGATATTTTGTACTCTTTAAAATATCCTTTTATCATAGTATCCGGGTAGTAAAAACCGTGTTATTTCAAATATTTTTCCCAATTTTCTCAACTATGTTATTTTAAATATATTTCTCAATTACAATTCGCTGAGTAAATTGTTAATATCGAGCGAAAAGGCAAGCAACCATCAGGAAGGCAACAAAATATTAAGTGGTCTTATCTGAAAAATTAAACTGGCAAAAAGAAGATGATGAAAATAGATAGACATTTTGCAGGCACGTAACTTGTATAAAAGTACACTTCCTTCCTTCCTCCTTCCTCCTTCCTTTTCGCCACAATCATCGGCACTTTTCTTCCCCTCAAATTAGTCAGCTTGGGGAAACTCGGCCATGCTGGCAGATGGCAGCTCAAAAAGGCGACGGCACAATCCCAGATGACAGGTACAATCTTGTCGTCCTTGATGCGACAAACCGGGGGAACACGCTGTCCGTTCATTTTATTACACAATATATTTATCATTTTTAATGACAACACCTTGAGCCCCCGGACGGACACCTGGACAGTTGCCACTGACTATGGCCCAGAGACCACAGCTCAGAGCACAGAGCTCAGAGCACAGAGCTCAGAGCCCACAGTCGAAAGCCCACAGCCCATTAGCCAAGAGACGCTGACAAGAAGTCGCATCATTAGAGGATGGGGTGGAGAAAGGCAAACAGAAATGTCAGCAGTCTAGGCCGGGTTGTCCAGGATGTACCGAGGTGACGTGCCAGGAGCAATTCGAACATATCTCTTCCTTTACCAAAAAAGATATACGGTTGCTCGGGTCAAAGTTCAGGCAGCATCAGTGGTTATTAACAATGGCCCCCGGACCACTCAAGGTGACTTCTCCCCTAGGAGCAAGTCCAGCCTCCAGCGGAAGTTGCAGCGAACGGGAATGGGAATGGGAATGGTAACGGGAACGGGACATTTCGTTGGTCACTGTCATAACTTATTTATTAGACTTCAAGTGTCGAATTCTGTAAAAAGCAAACATAACGAGACGTCAGAGTTGGGCCCCTGATGAAGACGCCTCTCCTGGATTTCCCTCACTTTGAGTTGACTTGACACGAGTTGATGTTGTCTTGGTTTGGTTTGACTTTGTGTGGTGGCTCCTGCTCCTGCTCCTGCTGATGCTCCTGCTGCTGCTCCTGCTCCTCTGTCCGTGCTGGCAAATTGGCTGTCATTTGGCGAGCGACTTTGGCTTGTCACTCTTATTATTTAATGTAATTTTCCCTAATGTAATTACATTAAAATGTGTCCAAATCTGCCTAAGTTATACCCGAGTAAAATACATACATATATATTTTCTTTTTTCTTCGAAAATCATTTAACATATATTTATTTTGAAATAATCAAAACTCTCTCAAGAAATCCTTGGTGTATGTGTATAGTCTACAAGGCAAAGATAGTTTCCTTATTATTTATGGACAGCTCGCTTTGCTATTCTTTATAACAGTTTTTCCCTAATTCAATCCTGCATTTACTATAAGATTGTGAATCCGTGAGATGGAATGCGAGCAGGCACGTAGACGGACAGCCAGGAGGATGTCGGCTGGATCATCCATCGATACGCAGCTCCCAGCACCAAGGAATGCCGCCCAAAGGAGTGGCTGCTCTTGGCCTGAGTTCTGGCTCAGATTCGAGGTTCGAGGCCCATGGCTATTCATGCCATACCTGACAGCTCCACTCCAGAGCAAAGTCCGGGTTTTGCGGTGGTGTGTTATGGCTGAGGAGGAGCTGGTGCTGGTGCTGTTGCTGGTGGTGGTGGTGGGGGTGGTGCTGCTGCTGCTGTGGTTCTGGGGGCTCTTGCTACCAAAAACTTAACGTACAGTGTGTCTGGCCGCTTGATTGACAGCGCGCTCTTAGCGGTTTTTGCGCAAAACTTTGTTTTTCCAGGCATTAGTTTTTGGTTTCGGATTCTCTTTGGCCTCAAACTGACACGTTAAAAAATAAAATGTGAGGAACACAACAACATGTGTTTTCTGTAGTAATTGGTTTCTATCAAAGTTTAGTGAAGAATTTATAGACTTTATCGCATATAAGAACTTAAATAGAACTTTATTTAAATAAATTCTTGAAATATAAGAAATAGAATATAATCTTAAGGATTCTTTCCCATTTCACTTCAGTATTCCCAGCTTAATTTCTTTTGATATTCTCGGAGCTTTTTAAGCAACTAAAAATCCTCGAAAAATCCGATCTATGCCACATTTTCTTTCTGTGCCCGGGCAATTTCCATTTGTTGTCTGTCGGGTCCCTCCCAGTTGCTCCATTACCGCGATACGGTTGTTAAAAATGCAAAACTAATTAGTTGCCAGAGCGGAGCCAGGGAGCTGGGGAAAGTTCAAAAAACCTGGGGGTCTAATCTGGGCCCGACTTTCTGGCCCAATGCTGGATTTAGAGTTTATGTTCTGTCTGCCAGCTGCTGTTTGGATCATCAAAAGAGCCACACAACAATTAAAATGCATAACATATTGTTGGCATTTCGTCTGAAATTGGCGGGAAAGTGCTTGGTCTTTCTCTTCCTTTGCCACCTCTAGAAAACCATTAAAAACTCGTTAAACTTTATCGAAGAAGACACGAACGACGGCAGTTGCAAAGCCATTCTGCTGAATGCTAATGTATTAACAGCTGCCCAATAAGTCGAACGAAAACGGGCGAGTGAGAAAAACGTACAAACTAAATCTGTTGTAAATTCCTAGATTTATATGTTAAAAGCGAAAACACAGAGCACATTCAAGTGTAACAGTTGATCGAATTTTTTGGGCTGCAAAACAAATTTAGTTGGTGGCAGGTCTCTCTGGCTCCGCTTTATCTTTCTTCCTGGAAGTAAGATAGCTGTCACAATGTGCCAATATTTCTACTTCTTCCTCCCAAGTTTGGGCCATTGCCCCGAGCAAGAAGCATTTTGTGTTTATTGAATCGAAAACTTCCAGTGACAACTAAATGCACCCTTTAACAGGCGAACACACAGCAGCTACTCGGGCCACTAAAGTTACAGTCTTTAAGTAAAATAGGGTAGAAAATATTGTTTGGCAGTATATACTGCACAATAGGATTTTGCATAAAAACAAATAATGCTGTAAGATGGAGTTTACTTTCTTGTTTTTCTGGGTTTTGTGACTGGCAAAATGTGACAATCGATTTTATCGATAAATTGTTAGAAGTCTTTTACAACTTCTGTTTGATTTTGATGTTAAAAGTATTGTGAAATTTATGTAGATTTAGTTTATTTATTTATTATTATTATTTTTTATTTTGATTGTTCAGATTTTGTTTTAGTTATTGAACATTTTTAATTCTTATCGATTATAACGATAAATTATCAAAATCTTTAAACATTTTTCTGAAATGAAGAAATATCAGGACTTCATCTCAAATTTGAATACCTTTCTTGTATATTTGTTGCTTTTATTGTCTTGCAACAGTTCTTGAAAATTTAAGTATACAATCGATCATATCGATAAATTATCGAGCTCATTTTGTTTATTTAAATCTCAAATTAACACCCATCTTATTTATGAGATATTTTCTTTGTATAAATCCCAGATGTGACAAGTGTAAAGTGTGAATTTGGGCGGCTATCAAACAATGGGATTACAGAGAGGTTATTCCCAGGCATCCCTCCTCTCGTAAAGCCCCCGTAAATCCCGATATTTCCGTGAATACAAACAAGGCGGAATACATGTCTATATACTATATTGTATATAGCACGACATTTAAAGACCATGAAGAGGACGCCAAGATTTACTGCCGTGGCGGTGCTTATTTTTAATGGGCCCACACGACTACTTAAATCAGCAGAAAGTAGACAATTTGATGAGCTGACAACTGACGAACGGCCGGCTGATCCCCGTGCTATATATTCCTATTCCCAGTCTAATCCCCACTCCATCTGCGGACGCCCGAGAGGCCATGGCTGACCGGAGCAGAAGCATTTCTTTGAGCTGGCGGCACAAAGCGGAGAGGAAAACAATTAACGATAAATAATTTAATTTGTTTACTGCCAGATGAAGACGTGCAGTGGGAACTCCACTGCCACTGGCACAGTCTCAAGAAAAATAAAAACACATTATGTGTATATATATATGCGAGTATGTATGTATACAATGTCCCTGCTTTGTCTTTCATTTGTTTATTTTCTTCACCCCCAAACCTTACACCACCTCCCCCGCTCGTTGCGCCTGAACGCTTCTCCATTCCTGGATTTTTATTTATTTTTATATAATTTTTAAGCAACTTTGACAGATTTATGCGTTCTTGCGGCATAAATTATTGCATCTTTTGTTGCCTCAATCACTTCATCGTCGCCTTCGCCTCCATCGTCTGGAGGAGCAGCAGCATCAGCGCCGCGTAGGTGCAAGTGGAAATTAGCCGGGTAAACTTTTCCTCCTTGGAGGCAGATTGAGATGAAAACGGCAATTGAGGCGGCTCGGCGACTGGCGACTGGGGAGGAGGGGAAGTGTCGTGACAAAAGGAAATTCGCGGGCGTTATATATGACGGTAATTTAGGGGCTGTGTGCAGGAGGAGGAGAAATAGCAGGAGTAGCAGGAGCAGTAGGAGTACCAGTCGGTTCCCCCCATTGCCTTGGTTCCATTCGATGGCTTTCGGCTGGCCCGGCTCCCGTCCGTCCATTGGCACCGTTCCGCTTGGCAATATAATTTAATTTCATTCAACTTCGAGTTGGACTTTAGGGGAGACTGCGATTTTTTGGCGCTTAGATTTTCGATGCACGTAATGCATTAAATGGCCAGAGGCAGCAGGTGGTTGCCTGGCTCTGAATAGAAAATATAGGAAATCTAGGGAAGTCGAGAAAAGTCTATAATTTATATATTTTTATTTTTAATAAAATACATTTTTTATTTAAAAGCTAAAGCAACATTTTTTAGTTGTTTAAGGCCTTTAAAAGGAGGTATTCTGGGTAAAACAGAAATCTCTCTGATGAAATTTCAAACCTCGTCTTTTTTAAATATTTTCTTGTAAATTTATCTTAACATATCCTTAAGAAATTTACCTTACCTTTTCTTCATATTTTTTGTATAATTACTACAAAATATTCCTTAATTCCTTAGCTGGTTTTCTTTAGCAACCTCGCTTAGCCCTCTCCCTAAATACGTTTTTTATGATTTAAGCACCAGATATATCATTGTCAAATCAGTACCTAGACACGCTTTCATTCTCTTTCCTATAACTTCAGACTTTTCCTATAGATTTCTTACCGTTTTCCCTCCCCCTATTTCCCTGGTAATATGTGGAATGTGTGGGATTAAAGGTGCTCAGTGGGCAATGGCTGTGTACCTGCGGGCGTGACTGCATCCAATGTGGGCTGGTCTGTGCATCCAGAGAGAGAGAGCTCCGGCAACATGATGGCAAATATTTTACGACGCTAACGGGCCACACAAAGTGCTACGACAGGCGTAGTAGAGACAAGATTTCCAACGTCAGGCGGCACGTCAGAGCGGCAGCGGGACAGGTCGCCGGGGAACCGCCGACCAGCATTAGCATCGCGCTCCGAATCAATATCCCGGACAAGAGCGGCAACATCGCAGGCCATCAGGGTCAGATTGGACAGGAAATTTGAGTCGAGTCGTGCCAGAGGTGGCAATAAAAATGCATGTTCGCGCAGAAACCGCATAGAAACTAAATAAAAAAAGAATATAAGAAAATATATAAGGTTACAATACGGTTGCGAACAGAAGTCGCAAAGTTAGATGCTTGTTCTAGGGATTTTATACATTTTTCAGATCAGAATCATTATCTGAATGTCTTATCAATTTCAAATTTGTAATATTTAATTTTGTATGCAGTTTTATCAAGTAGATATTTTTATATTCTATATTTACATTGATCCTTCGTTCCGGATAATAGAAAACAGGATAATATATAAGGTTACAATACTATTGCAAACAGAAATCGGCAAGTTAGATTCATATTTTAAAGTTTTTATACATTTTTGAAATTAGTAAATTTCTAAGAAAAAATTAACCTATTTAACAAAAAGTGTTTTTATGCCACATTAATTTTATAAATATTTATTTGCCATTTGTTAAGATCATCTGTACTTGCCATTTGGAAATTAAATATTTAAATTGGTCCTTCGAGCCGGATAGTAAATAACAGGATAAAAGTTACACAGATACTATGTAAATTATTTTTTTTTTTTTTTGTTGAAATCACTTTACGACTTGACGACTTTGTGCTCTTGAACAAGGTGTTTAATTTCCGAAACTAATTTAAAAATTGACTCGTCAGGCTGCTTGCCACTGAAAATGCAAGTCACACACGAAAAGAGTGCCCTCTCTCTCCTTCGAGCGATAAACTGCAGAAGATGGGACATGTACCCGGCCAAGTGTCGGCGGGGGTGGCCATAAGAACCAAGTCGAGTTGAAGTTGAATGCTGGGTAATGGTAATGTCGGTGTCGGCATCGGTGTCAGCAGCGGTGTTGGTGTCTGTGTCTGAATCGGTGTCGGTGTCGGTGGTGGGCGCAGTGGCATAGAATATAGAGGGCACGGTATCATCATAACAACCGCAGGAAAACAAAACGCAGCCAGCACATGAAAATGTAAAGAAAATATCGAATAAAACGCTACAAGAAACGGACAACACACAGAGAGTGCTCAGGCAGATGGAAGATGCTCTCCGGCTGGCTGGCTGGCTGGGTTTCTGGCGGAGCTTGGATGCAGGAAGCAACCTTTCAGCCAGAGGAAATGAAATATGCGCATAAATTTCATATCGTTTTTATGATTTTCTCCTTCCCGCCTTTATTTAGTTTTTTTTTTTTTTTTTTTTTATTCCCTCTCTTGCTTGATTTTATATATATTTCTGTATCTTGGCGGCGCTGTCGATTTTGTTATTATTCTTTTCTTCGTTTTTTTTTCCTTAACCTTTCTTTGTCAGATTTTTTTTTTTTCCTGCCACATATTCCATTCTCGCTTTACTTTTTTATTAGTTTTCCAATGGGGTTTTCTTCGTTTTTCATGCATTTTGTATTTTGTATTCAGCATTCGGCCGCATTCCCATCTCGAGCTCCCAAAACATACATATTTAGGTCGAAAAACAAGGCTCGGTTTGAATGCAAATGCATTTTCATTCGTGGCCGAAAAGTGGCTTCTGCCAGGCTTTGTGGCTTTCATAATTCGGATTTAAGTCGAGAAACTGTTGGCCAGAGATCGAAAGTGGCCGGGAAGATGGCAGGGCTTTTATCTTGAAGTTTATCCATAAAATAAATAAGGTCCCTTGATAATTGAACAATTTCCTTCCCATTTCTCAATTTAATTCAATATTGTTTCGATTTTAGTATTCATTAAACTCTTAATTGTGGGGAAAAAGTGTGTGAGAGTCTAGGCAAGCAAACTTTGTTCCCAAAAAAGAGTGTCAGTCAACTTGCATATATTTTCCACTTGATTTTGTTAGTAAAACAAACCTAATTCCAGAAAAACAAGCCAGAAAGAGAGAGGGAGAGAGAGGTAGAGTGGGGAAGAGCCCTTATTATTATTGTTCTGAAATCTGATGTTGACTGAATGGAGTAATTTCATTTAAATTCTTAAAACACACACACTCGCTCATCTTGCACATGCACACTAAAACACAATTGGACTTTTAATTGAATTTCGCATCACATTCGAAAATTCCCTCACTAATAGATGGGCCAAAGGTGATCCCTATTCAAGCCAAACTTGGTCTAAACAAATGTGGCACCGCCAACAAAAAAAAAAAAAAAATAGCAGCAGATATTGAGAGGTCATAAATTATTTATTTTGAAATTGCAGACATACGCAGGGTACCCACATCAGCTGTCACTCACAAATGACTGCCACGCGAGTTGAGTTTGTGCCGAGAGTTGGTCCTTGAGTTGGTTTTGGTCCTGGTCCTGGTTCTGGTGCTGGTTCTGGTTCTGGCCAACTCCCGGCACACAAAACTTTTTCTTTTGATTGATTTGAGTCATTTAAGTGCTCGGCATGCAGGCCCAGTCGAACCAAACCGAGCCATCCATGGACCATCAAAAAGTCCTCTTATTAGTGTGTCTCTGATATATACACACACATCCACATCTCTCTCTCTCTCTCCTTCTGTCCTGGCTTGATTTTGTCGCTGCAGAAAGTTGTTTCAATGGCCAAAAGCCGCTTGCACAGGTCCTGGCTATCATTGAAATGTGCGTAAATGAAAAATTCCTTTTACATAATGCCCTAACGAGTGCCGGTCCTCCACCCAGAGTCACCTGAACTCGAGCCCGCACTGGTTCGGGTAACCGTGCCCCTACACCCGTATGCGGACTCTATTTCTAACCCATTCAAACTGCAAAATGAATAGAAAAAAAAAGTGTGTGAGAGAGAGAGAAGGAGAGGGAGGGAGGGGTGAAAAGCCAACGAAAAAAGCAAGTCCTGTCCCAACTAGGTCTACTCCGCCTCCTTGCCTGGCTTTCAATGTGTTTTTCACTAACTTTCTAAAACTCACCTCCAGCTTGGCTGCTCCTCCTTCTCCTCCTCCCCTCCATTCCCATTTCCATATTAGTCGTAAGAGTTTTTGGGCCTCCAAACAAGCTCAAACATTTGCTTCCACGTTCTCCACATTCTCCACCCTCCCCACCTGGACCTGGGACTGATGATGGGTCGACAGAAAAGGAAAAGAAGGGTTACCAGCCGACGATTGTGTGGTTGTGTGTGTGTGTGTGTGTGTGGGCCACTAACAAGATAAATCATTAGGCCGCCGCCGCACATTACCCGTGGAGTATTGGCCCTTGAACGGAATCCCAGCCGATGTCTCCTCTTGATTGCTCATAATCGGCTTCCAATTCGTTTTAAATTTGACAGATATGTATATCCTGTGGCAAATGGTTGGGTCTCGAACATATATCAGTTACAGGTGGAGGAAAAATCAGGTGAGGCTATAAGATGACTCTGGCTTGAGGGTAACTCTTGTATAGTTCTAAGACAATCCAGTTTTCCGAATTAAAATTAATGTATTTTTAGCTTAGTTATTATATTTTTAAGTGTTAATTTCGGTTGTCATGGGCCTTGTTGCATATGGGCCTTATAAAGTAAAAGTGGGATCGGTCCGTTCAGGGAGCACCATCGGGTCTGCCCCGAATAAAGCTGACAACCAAAATCGACTCCTAGCAAAACCAACAGCAAACACAAAAAACATCCTTTCCTTCCTTTGCAAACCAATCTCATTCCCAAAATGTAATCCATAAGTTCAATATGTAAATTTGTAACCACCCAGTCAAGCGGTAGGTCATAGCAGCTAATGCTCTTAATTAATTAACCAATTATTCGGTTTATATAAATAAATACATTTATGTTAGCTTACCGATCGGTGATATCAGCTTTATACA
>JAEIHY010001131.1:0-11647 GCA_018904565.1 Drosophila tsacasi
CGTTGTCATCAAAAAGTTGATTTTAGTATAGTATCTCTATCTTTCCGGCCATTGTGCGTCAATCCATTAAAAATCGTTGCAGCGACAACAACAAATGTGGCACGTACGCTGCGCCGCTTGGACTTCTTGCCGCTTCTCGGCAGATAACATTTGTATTTAAAAGACACTTTACGGATTGCCGGCGAACCGGTCTCCTCCGGCTCCGCCGAGTGTGCAGCCATTTGTAGTTTATCGGAGGCGAATCTTGAAGTACCGCCCGGTACAGGCCGCATGTCAAAATGTCAATTTTTCGTTTCGGTTTCTTTTTCTGCCCCCCCATCTCTGCCCCGACTGTGTGGCACGTCCTCGGCCTGTGGCATGCAAAGTTGCCACATGTTGCGTAAACTAGTTTCGTGAGTCGTGAGATATATCACCTGAGCCAGAGTCTAACTGCACTTGCAGAATTTGTATATTGTGTGCAGCGATCCCAGGCACTCGGCCGCCTGTCATGTTGCCACAGTAAGTATTTGGCTATGATCGGTGGCCCCAATGGCCGGGAATACGAGTATTCGGGCTCAATACCCGGGAAAAGGTGTCAAGCAACTGTTTTTCGACAGCTAGATGCCAATATATCGCTTTGAAATTAAGTTTATTGATTCACTTACCCTTATTTATGTGAAAGGTTGTGGTATCTGTAAAAGATATACAGAAAAAGGGGTAAGTTACTTGGATATTATTTGTAAAAACATAGTATAATCCTAAGGCTTCTTTTGAGAAATTATTTCTCAACATAATAAACCTTGACTTTCCCTAATAACTCTTTTATTTTTTCTGAACTTTAACAGCTAATTGGAAAATAAAAACTCAAATAAACAGAGAAAAGGTTAGAAATCTTTCTGGGAATGCCACCCACCTGGAATCACTCGGCACGCCATGCCAATCCGTTGAAGACTCCGTTGATTGCCCTTGGAGAGTACAAACGAAAAGTAAAGTTTATTACCCAATGTGCCGTGTGCCGTTTGCCATTTGAGAATTTCTGGCAGTTTTCGGCCATTAATGCAAAGTTTACTTCCTCTTCGTTTTTTGCGGGCATAATTAAGCGCACTTTTAAATATTTTAACCTATGCTGTGTGTGTTGTGGAATCGTAAAAATAACTGGAGTACCGCCGGGCCCATAAAAGCGACGACTTTGGACCACCCAAGACGGGCCCGGGCCCTGGGAAACTCTTGCGATATGCGTGTGCCAAAAATAAAGAATGAAGAAAAGTCTTGAGAAGTGGGAGGAAAAAGGTCAACAATTTTATAGCCACTTCCCGCTTAGGTTTCTAGGTGTTAAATAATAAATACGCCCAGGAATCGTTCCTCCTCACACAGTCGATAAAATCGGGCCAAGAATTGCGTGTGCGCTGACTTATCGTGCTCACAGTTCGCTTGGTTTTCCACCATGATGACATTTTAATAGCTTAGCCCAATCCTCAAGGAAAGCAAAAAAGGAGGGCAATACGAATATTTTCCGTCCTTTTACGAGCACTCATAAAACATTGAAACAATGACGAAAGCCCAACACTTTTCCTGTTTCTTTTTCCTGCCAGGGTTGCCACCTCATGTGGGCTTGCTTCTGCCCCGGCGGAACCATAAACAAATTTCCCATTAATTGCTTCATTTTCCTAGCCCTAGAGAGCTCTCTCTCTCTCTGTTATCAAGCAGCAGTAGAGTTCAGCTTTAAAGACTCATTGCAAAGGCAATTAAAGGTCGAGCGACAAGAAAAACCTTTTTCTGCAGACTACAGTAATTTAATTAGTTCAGGTTTTTTTGGAAGGGGAGTGTCGGCCAGGAGGCAGTAAGCCATTTAGGCCCTGTCTGGCCTCCTTTGGTTAGTTAGACGCGCCAAATGAAATCAGACTTGAAGCGAGACAATGTTTAATAATGCCACACGCATACCCACACACCTCTCTGGCACAACAAACGACACGAAAGGTGTGCGAAATGTGTGGGAATGAGCTCACAAAATATTTAATGAAACAGAGCATACAGTTTGGGTACATTCATTGCAGCTTTATTATGGTTGGATGAAGAGCAAAAGCTTTATGAGGTTCCTGTTAATAATGTAGACTATTTTAGTACCACTTTAATAAGAGAATAAATACATAATGTAATTTCAATAATTTAGAAAATTAAATAAAATAAATAAAAAGCGAAAACTTAGAATTACATTTTGAAATGTTACGTTTCCAAAAATGTTTAACCATTTAAATGAGAATTTATGTGTTTAGTTGCTTATCAAAAGCATTGGAAATGCTTCACAAACTTATTAAATATACCGAATTAATAATATAAGAATATAGTTATAAGATTACAAGAAACCTAAGAGGTAGCGCTTTAGTTTATGGAAGTTGGCCAGTAATTTAAATGATAATGTCGCCTTCTAACACACATAGACTATCAAAAATATATATAAGACCCTGTAAAATTTGGCTAGACTTAGCTTATGTCGCACACCTTCACCCCAATGGCCTCTATGAGGAAGTGACAGAAGTTTCTTGTTTTTTTTTTCGTTTCCCCCCGTAAATGTCATTGACTCACACACATAACATAGAGGGAGAGGGAAGAGCGGCGGAACTGAGACAGAAACATAAAATTTGCGGCAATTTCTAGGGCGTCGTCATCGCCGCTGTCGTCTCGTCGCGTTCTGTAGGTGACTTTGGCTGTGCGGCATATAAATAAATATTATATTACCCTCGGCGAGGAGGAAACCTTAGACCCGCGACTGTGTGTATGGTGTGTGTGTGTCTCTCTGCCCGGCTTTTGTTTGCCTGCAGAGTTGTTAATTAAATATTTACTCTGCTTATTTGCAAAATGAATAACTTTAGCATTTTATTTCACATGGCGCAGTGTACATGGGCGTCTCTCACTCCTTCTAACTTCCAGGCATTCCCTGTCTCTGTGCTGAGCCCACACTCCCATCTCTTAGCACATTTATGCTTGACTTCGGAGACACTTTAAGTTCGTCTTTTCTTCGGCTTTAATTGCCTTAATGGTAGGGTCTAAGTACACTAGGGGAAATTAGCTTAAGGTTTGGCAACAAATCAAATTAATTATATGTAATTAATATAAAAGCTTTAAAAAAATAAACAAAATCATACACAGTTAGGTTTCGCTTCTACTCATTAATTCTTTAAATATATATTTAGAGGTACAAAAAAATATTTATTAATTATACTCAAACATTTCTAAATTATTTCTTTTCTCATCTTGAAAAAGACAGCCATATGTTAATTTCAAAAACAAGTAAACCTGACTTTAGTTAGTCACCAAAAATTACATCATACGGATTCTGTCACAACCTTCTAGCGAACAAGCAACAAAGTTAAAGTCGCATTTGCATTCAACTTTCCGTTTTTTCTCACACATTTATATTTATTTATTTATTTACCTGTGAAGCATTTTGTTACGCTTCACATTTACGTGCCGATTGCTTAGAAAGAGCGAAACTCGTTTTCGCCAAATGCCATTCAAATGCCCGCGCTCGGCATCCGTAGCTTGGCCCGAACTAATGACTTCACTTTGTAGCCGCTTTCCGTCAAGGTGAGGAGTCCAACGAATTTCAGATATTTCAACAGCTGATGCGGAGCTTACCCCAGAGAACTTTGCATAATTGATTAATAATTTTGCTGGACAGGTGGCGCCCCCAGAGGGGCCACGCCCCTTTGGAGACGTCGTTAAATATTCAAATGAACTGCGAGGCGACCGCCTTAACCCATTAATTAGTCCGACATGAGCAGGCATTAGATAAATGTTGTGAAACTTGATTAAAAGCAAACAGTTCGATTAGTTCGAATTGGAAAAGTTTCACTCTGCCGCTTTAAAGGGTTCCGAGTCTAACGATCGATAGATAAATATGGCCACAGAAAGGGGTAACATCTATATGGAGGCGTCATCACCCCTCTCGTACAAGAAACTTATTATTGATTTTACTTACATTCGAGTTTTTGCTGATTTGTTGTTCATTTTATTTGCTTGGCCTGGGTTTGCTTGTTTGCCTGTTTGTTTGTTTGTTTGTTGATTTTCTGTTTGCTTGACTCGAAAATTATTTCGGTTAAACCAACAGCAACAACAACAAACACCAAGCAATCAATGCAATAGTCGAAGCTCATAGACAAGACTGAAAATGGGACTGAAGTAGTGGTTATTTTCAGAGATTGCTTCCTGGTATGAACATTACTTTCCCAACATTATGAAATTCAAAGATTCATTGAGGAAGTGCAAAGTTGAAAACTCAATTCAAGAGCTTGAAATTGAAATGAGAAACATTTAAGGCGTTAGTCGCACTTTACGTTAGTGAATGGGAAATTTTTTTTGGTATTTAAATTATTAAATAATATAATAATTGAAGCCTTAGACAGCGAGCATTCTATTTTCTTACTACAGTTCCTATTATCCCAAGTTAAAGTTCCCTTCAGCATGCCTAAACTTTTGTAGTTCTTCATTAATAATCCCATTAATTCGTCTCCAAACACCTGACTAATCCAATAAGTTGATGAACTTCCCAGGGCCAACTTTAACCACAGGAACTTTAACAGGAGGCGAGTTAATTTGTCGCAGCCAAACTAGCTTATAAGCAAACAGGGAACATGTCAACGAAACTTAACAGAAATTAACTCGGTAAACACGGAAAGAACCAGAAAATATTTGCTTAATTAACTGGCAAAACTTTCGGGACAAAGGACACATACATAGGGGAGAAAGGAAGTATATGCGGGCGTGGTGTTATAGGCGTGGGCGTGGGAACCCCTTTTATTAAAAGAATAAATTCTAACAACGTGGCGTATGCGCAATTAACATTTATGGCAATTAATTATACGATTATGCATACGCCGTGTGGCACGCCGCCTGGCATCAACATAAGCAGCTCGTTGTCTATTTCGTTCTGGCTTCTAATGAAGGCATCAAATCGGAGGGCGACAAAAAGTTTACCCCCCCTCTTGGCCTCTTCAGTAAGCCATAATTATGGGTAATCAAACAGTTTTATTTGAGGCTCTAACTAATGATCTTTTTGTCTAGGCTTCAGCAAGGTCGAAACCCTAAACGAGCCATTCAGAGACTTGAGACTTTAATTAATCGTTGTATCGCCATCAACTCTTATTAGCCGAACAGACCGAAAATACTGCCCCCGAGGCGGCTCACTCTCGTTAATTGATATGCAAAATCAAATGGCCACTAAATGGTGCGAACTGGAGGATTACGCACAAGTGTTTCGCCAGGTGAAGGTGCTTTTCCGAGAAACCAGGCCAGAGTTCGTTGAACTAAATCAAGCTGGGCGTGTCGAACTGGCAATTTGTTTGCTATAAAATGCAAAATGACACATCTAAATAGCTCGAAGAATTTCTTTCCAAGAAGCCTGCAACAGATAACAAACTGGCCACTGTGAAGACCAATTAGTAAGCATATAAATACAAATGAATTATGAGTTTTCCTCAATTTATTTGCCTTGCTCCTAATACCCCTTTAATTCCGCAAAGCAAAGAAAATTAAAATAAAAATGGAGCATTTTCATTATCACATACATAGTTTCCCCTGTCTGTTCGATGCCCCATCTCAGACAATTTGTTTTGACATATTTTTGCTCGACTAGGCAGAATCGTTCAAAACACTGGGAGAGCATGAGAATCCGGGCAGACAGAGGAACAGATAGAAACCTAAATTATTTTGTTGAGAACGTTTTTACAGATTGCGGTTGGGGCTTTTCTTGCTCGTCTGACACGCTGATAAAGCAAATTTTTCGGAGCCCCTCCCCGTGCCCCGAGTATCAATAAACCCATAAATTTAAAAGAGCCACCACACAAAATAAATGTAAATATATATAAATTTGTTGTTGTCAGCCCATTTTCATATTTATTTCCCAGCACACACAGCCCCGACGTTTGCTCTGCTTTATGCCCAGACTTTTTGTGGGCGTCAACTATACTATGTATCTATATATATATATCCATCCATCTATCTCTATTCGTCGTGTCTGTTTCTTCAAACTTTAAATTTTTGCATATTTGTCGTAAATTGCCTGCCCCTGTCCTCAGCCCGATCTCGATTTTATGGATCATGTTCTGTTTGTCGTCATGCTAGTTTTTTCTTTTCGTTTGAGCTATTAAATGGTTTCACATTATATTAATGGATTTTTACTGTTCAGAGCTAGTATGTATTGTATATACATTTCTGAATTATTTACATTTTGACAGTCGGCACAGATGTTTCAGTGGGGAACTTGGGAAGTCTGGCCATGAAAAAATACGAAAACATGTGAGTTTAGTTAATGCGAAATACGCCGAACGATTATCTTAAGCAATATGAGTTCATTAATCAGTTTTGGGAGCTAATTTGGGGGGACTAAACTTTGGTATTGAATAATGAATCATTTCACATAATGTTAATGTTTCCTTACATTTTCAAAAGAATGTCTATTATCTACTATTTTTACGTCTTTGAATCATCACCTTTGTGGCACTCACTTCTCCTGAAGAACTGTCAATCAGTTCTTGAATTGTTTCTTTATGGGGGGCTTATCCTATCTATAAATTATTTCCACATTATGTCCCCCGACCCCCGCTCGGGTGACCAAAAGACAAGAACAGTGGTTAAGTAAGTCAGCTTTGGTGTCTTTTCCTTCCCAGTTGCTCCGCGTTGTTCCTCTGAGCGAGTTGCCTTTGTTCCGCTGGCACCCGGGAAAACCACAAATATTGACCAACGTTCGCAGGGCCCATAAATAAGTAAACAGTCCATTAGTTCCACCTCGCCCCCGCAGCTCCCAACCAGCAATTTCCATGGCAGGCAGCAGCTTGCACAACTCCCAGCTCCAGCTCCAGTGCAGCGAATTACTTTTGTGGGGGAATCAGAAAAACAGAAATCGAAGCCGAGTCACACCCTATCTAGGCATAGATCCAGAGTCCCCCAAGTGCCTATATCTTATCGTTCCGTAGGTGATGGCGCCTTATCGAAAAGTAAACAAAAGATAAGGACTGGCAACTCAACTCATTTGCCAAATGACGCATGGAGTATTATTGGGGCACGGGAAATGAAAATGGAAAATGGAATTCGGTTTCTATGGTTCATCAACCGGGGCCAGGGCAAATATCAACATAAAAGCTTAGAGAGCATTTCGGAAATAGGTCAAAAATGTGAGGGTATTTAAGAGTATATTTATATATAGAATATTATTAAACCTAAAAGCAGAGAATATTACAATTACTGAATAAACTTAATTTCTTGGATTATATTTTAACAAATATTCTTTGAACAATTTAAATGCCTTTACATTCTCTCCATCAAAAGGTGTCAATGGCACGTTCAACCAGCTGTTGCCAGCTTTCCTCGCACCTTTCTCCTCGCATTTCCCGTAATAACTGATCTTGAAACGATTTCGGAGTACTGGGTTAATATTCCCGGGGCATATGGCTCCCAACGGCTGCCAGCCAGCCCCAATTTTAATTGCTGCTACGTGAGCGAAATTGTAAAACTACAAAATCGAAAAAGAACATCCGTTCCCAGCTGAGTCAATTATGCTAATTAAATTTATGATTGAGCCGATAGTTATGGGCAGGCAGATAATGCCCATATAATGGGGCAGGTTCTCTCGCAGTTCGATTCGGTTCATTTGCAGTTTGTCGTGGATTTAATTGCGAAATATAGAGATATTTATTTTTAATGGACTTGCCTCGGCCCCGACGGGGTCTGGTTATTAAAATAGAAATTATTTTGACTTTGGCTTAGATCGCTCAAAGATACAACAGCAAAAAAATAAGAAACCTAAACAACATAATTGAGGTTGTAAAAATGTTTTGATTCCAAGCCTAATGGTGGTCATTGCGGGGAAGTTATTTTTTTCGGACGTGTAATTTGGGGTGATTTTTCCTCTGGGGTTATTAGAGTTTCAAGTATTCTGTTTGTATAATAAATGTCAAGGCAGCAGAATGCTGCTTGCAAAAGATGATGGGGTTGCACGATAAAATGATTGCGATGGTGGTGGGATTAACATTTCGCAAAGGCAAATAGGGGTTACACAAATGGCAAAGGTATGAGTCTTACTGGTGCTAAAGTCATTGATATGAACTTAAATAAATAGACAATGTCTGTGTCACGAGTTGAATTAAATAAACAACTTGTTTATTTAATTTAAAGATTTTAGAGTATCTATCAAAAAGTAAATCAAGTTTTCAGTACATTCTGAAATAATCATTAATTAATATTCATCGAAACATTCATCACTGATCCATATTTTTCCCCTTAATTCTTCACAGTTCAATTAGTTTTATAATTACACCATTCCACATAGCCCTAGGAAATATTACCCAACATTAGCCAACATAATTTGCCCAATCCTTGCACAACTTGGCCTAATCGCATTAAACGAAAAATTCTTACCAAATTGCGGGCCATCGACAAATGCTTTTGTTTACGTCTATCGGAGGAAGACATCATCGCGGCGTCAATAATTACGGCATCAAACGAATCGGAATCGGCGATGGGTCTATATAAATTTATATAGCGCGGTGAGTGGGCCCGCATCTCGCGAGCTCTCCCGATTTTTGAGGCAGGCACGCCACATGCTTTTTAACCTTGATTAAGTTGACGTTCTAATGATGCTGCTAATGGCGGCAATGATGCTCCTAATGACGATGCCACTGATGACGATGCTACTGATGGGGAGCGGGAGCGGGAGCGGGAGCCGGGCATGGGGAAGCCGAAGATGCTGCCGCAACATCATTAACAACATTATCAACAACAGCAGCGGCGGAGGAGAAAAGTTCTCGGGTATTTTTTGGTTTTAATTGCCGCCTGGCACTTAGCTAATGTAATTTATATTACATTTTGCTGCTGCTCTAAAAGCTTTAAGTAGCTAAAAAAATAAAAGGAGAACAACAAAAAAGTAGCGCCGAAGTGCAGCATCAGTGGAGGCGAGGCGGCCGGAGGAGAAGACGGTTGTAAAAAAGAAGAGTGGGAGCCGAAGACGTAAAGTTGTGTTTATATTTACCTAACATTGTACTTGAAAGATGTTTTCGTTTCTTTTTCCCCCGTGGCACTCGCCCACCTTCCTCCCTTGTTTGTTTATCTAATGGCTAAAAAATATTTAAGCCGTAAAATTCGTAGCTGCGAGATGGCTAAAAGCTGCCGCACTTCTTTCTTCTAGCTCGCCTTCGCCTCTTTTTTATTTACAAAAGTCATAAATACCTTCGGAGCAGTGTGCAGCGAGAGAGAAGGAAAGGTTCGGAGTCTCCGCAGACACATCCGCAGCAGATAAAGTCTCGGGCCTACAAGTTGCTATATTTTCAATTTATGCTAAAAGAGACGGCGACCAGCTCACCTGCCTGTTATCTTAAATGTTTTTTCCTGTTGGTAATTAAAAAGTTTTCTGTTTCAGACCCAGTTAGGGCCCCCAGCGCCGCCTTCTACTCATCTCCCTTGTCTGTTTTGGCTAATGCAGGTTGGAAGCTCTCGGGTTTTGGCCTTGGCATTTTCGTTGGCACTGATAACGCGGCTTTAAACGGTAGCTATGGCAATGAGCGGGGATCGCTTTAAGATTTCGCTTCGAGGAGCTTCTCAGAAGAGATAATGAGTGTCGCTCTGGGTATAGATTGCGAGAAATAAAGATAAGCATCATTCTGATGTCTTACTTATTTTTGGTCTCCTTAATTTAGAAATATAAAATTATATTAAAAAAACCCAGATAATAGCAAAAAAAGGCAGGCTGGAAGCCAACCAAGCAGACGCCACTCATTACAACTTAATAGAAACAGTTCTGGGACCATTAAGCTTGTGTAAGTGTAAAAAATAACATAATAGGTTAAATTTATTAGAATAGAAAATCTCCCCCTGCCGCTTCAATGGAAACCTTTCCTAACTACTGTAGACACCTAGTCCCATTCCTAATTCCTCGAACTAGGGTGCATCCCAGAATCTAAGACTTTATGCCAGCTCACGTCTAACCCATTCTCACTTGGAACATTCCCCAAAAGTGTCAACAAGGAAGGCCTACAAGCCCGAGACATTCGAACGGAGCCGATCCCCACCTCGTTCATTCATAAAGATTCACATCTCCATAAGTAGCAGGCAACTGGCCGAGCAAGCCAACACGAGTCCAGGCAGCACCTAACAAGTTCTCGGAATTGCACAAAACCTCAAAAGTTCTTTAAGTTTTTCGCTCTAACGAAACCTGTTCCCCAGACGGAGGCCCCAAAAGAGACGGGCCCTGGGACTGGGCACTGGGACTGCGGCTGCGACGGAAACTCGGGACGAGACATAATTAATGATTTCAAAATTTCACAACGAAAACTCATAAAACTTATCGATCGAACTTGAAACAACAGAGGAGGGAAAAAAGAATGTCATGCTGCTGTCAAGGCAAATTTCAGGGCTTTAAACTTAATTCCCTCTTGAATAAGACGAAATTTAATCATAAGTTGGGGAGATTTTTGAGACAGTTACGCAACGTTTCTCAAAAATGGGTCGGAGCTTTAAGGGAATCATAAATAACTGGTCTAGCTTACTGACTAATTAATTGATTAATTTCAGTAAATTGTATAGACTAAATATAGCCGTAATTAAATTATATTATTTTTCATAATAGAAAGTCTTCTATAACTAAATTTATTTGCTAAACACATTTTATAATAAAATTTCAATATAATAGCAACTAACTTGATTGAATTAGTTAATTGCTTAGCACTTATTCGTTTTAATAATTGTTCCTTACAATCAATTGTTAAATGTAATTCTACGAGTGCTTCTAAATAATTAAGATCCCAAGGGAATGCTGAATAATCGCGAGTTAACTAATTAAGATCTCAAGGAAATGCAATCAATATTAGCTTGTTAATCACGAGAAAAGAACTACGTTGTAGCGATCCATGTATCTGAATTAATTTGTAGTGTTATTAGCTTAATTAACCACTTAACACTCGAATATTAGGCACCAAATGGAATGACTTACCCTGACTGAATCGCCAATTTTGAGAAGTGGCCGTTCGCTGGAGCACGCACTGTTTGTTGTCAAACAAAAAATGTTGAGTTAAAAACACACAATTTGTGGACTCGGAAAGCACGCGCTGGAGCTATCTTCAGAATTACTATTTGGCGGCGAATAGTCTCTTTTCATTGATGAAGCGGCGCGAGTATATTCATTAATTCTGCACACACACGTACGCCGATTGGCGATTGACGATTGACGATAGACGGCCCGCGATTGAACCGCGCGCCCCGCCCCCAAAACAAGCTCCCCGCACACGCCTAGACGAACCGTGGAGGTGGGAGGAGAGGTCAAAGGAGAGAATTTGCACGCGCGAATCTGCTGTCTAACGGTCTAACGGTCCGTCGCTCTACAACATGTCCATACTCGTTCACGTTTTCGTACTGATTCGGAGGTTTTCCCAGTTCTGGAGTCTTTTCCTGTGTCGCTCCGAAGCAATCATCCGCCCCGTGTACGTTCGCTGGAAAATTTTCGACCCGACGGGTTGAACGCGACTGAACACGACTGAACACGAACACAAAACCTGAAATTTATCTGAAAACAAGCAGCGCTGCTATCAGCGCTGCCACTTTGGCATGTTCCACCCTAAAATTTCTCTTTTTTGAAAATTCAGATGCGGAAAAAAATTTAAAATAAATAAAAATATAATATTTT
>JAEIHY010001148.1:0-19527 GCA_018904565.1 Drosophila tsacasi
TTTTGACCTTGAAGATATTCGACTAACCGCAATCCTTAAATATACAAAATATTAAAACCTTAATGCAAGGGTATTTAAACTTCGGCTTGCCGAAGTTAGCTTCCTCTCTTGTTTTTTTTATGCATATTTGCATAAAATGCATATGCATAAGATATGCAAAATAAATGCAAAATATGATATTACTTTAGTAATTGGACAAATTTTGTTTAAACTATACATGGTTCTTGCTCAAAACCTAAATATTTATATATTTGAATAATTCAATAGCCCTGCAAGTTTTGCCAAAATGCCCGAGGAAAGCACAGATCAGGAGAACCAGGTGCCCCAGCAGCAAGTGCAGGCGGCGGCAGTGCCAGAATATAATCGGGAAATGCTGATGGACATGCTGCCCGTTTACTACAGGCGACTCTTTCCCCATCTGCCCTTCTACCGCTGGCTCTCTTATGGACTCAGTAAGTGTACTCACCATTTTTAATGCTAATCTCGTACTATATATTCCTTCTTCAGCTGAGGACGGCATCTTCTGCAACCGCGAGATTTCGTTTACCCTCCAGGATGATATATACCTAAGATACTTGTGTTTTGAGAGCCAGGCGGAGTTCGAGAAGGAGATTTGCTTGAAGCTCCCCATCAAGCTAGACATTGGGCCCGTGATGCACACCAGGCCCAAAAATATTCGCTCCATCCCTGGCGGACTGCAGCCCGTTCAACGCGAGCTCGTCTTTGATATCGATATGACGGACTACGATCCGGTGCGCACCTGCTGCTCCGAGGCGGAGGTGTGCCAAAAGTGCTGGAAGTTCATGGTGCTGGCCGCCAGGATTCTAGATGTTGCCTTGCGCGAGGACTTTGGCTTCGAGCACATACTCTGGGTCTTCTCTGGACGGCGGGGCATCCATTGCTGGGTATGCGATCACCAGGCTAGACATCTCGATGGACGTGGCCGCTACGCAGTGGCGGAGTATCTGAACCCCATCTCCCAGGTTAGTTTTTCGGGAACGAACTCACCCAGATGCCCGATGGGGGAGCGGACGCACCACAGTCTAAAGCGAGCCCTAAAGATCGTGGAGCCCATGTTCCAGGAGATCATCCTGGAGGATCAGAATCTCTTCGGGACGCCCAAAGGAGTTACCAAGCTTCTCCAAATGGTTCCCGATGACATGGCCCGCGGGGAGTTGGAGTCCTACCTGCAAAAGAGCCTGGAGGACGGCGCCCACTCGCGACTCGTGTGGGAGAGTTTCCTGAAGTTCTCCAACTCGATGAAGACCTCCACGGCCAGTGCCTGGAGCCGAAAGCTCAAGAACATTGCCCAGGAAGTGCAACTCGGCCTGCTCTATCCACGATTGGACATCAATGTCACCCGGGGCTTCAACCATTTGTTAAAAGCACCATTTTGCATCCATCCCTCCACCGGAAAGGTGTGCGTACCCTTCAGCGTCAGTGCTGTGGCCAAGTTTGATCCCACAACGGTGCCCACGATCACCCAGCTGCTCCACGAGATCAATGCCTTCGACGACAAGAGCAAGAGCTATATGGAGGCGCCCGAGGACAAGAGTCGGATCAAGGACCACAAGAAGACCAGCATGTTTAAGGGCGTTGTGGTCTTTGAGGAGTTCTTGCGCAAGCTGGAGCGCAGCCACAAAGCTGCCAGTCTGCAGTTTTGATTTCATTTTTTAATTAATGTTAAAATTAAGAAGAGTATTGTAAGATATGAAAATAAAAATGCATATTCTCAGTTAAACTTTTGTGCTAATTTCATTCACCATCAAGATTAATTAAGTATACAGAACCATCGATTAGTAGATCGTCAATTGCAGCTTTATTTTTACTTTGTGTTTCTGTATTATAATCATTAGGCTAGCAACAATAAATAGACTAGGCGATGGCGCTTTCGCTCCGGATCTCTGTCCGGCCCTCACATGCAACGCAATCGCACTAGAGGCACCACGTTGCCTTGGCTGTCCTTGTCGTCAATGTCCACTTCTACTTCCAGCTGGTAGAGTCCGTCCTCCGGCGTCGTGCTTTCGGGCAGGTTGGCCAAAATCTCGCTCTCACCGGCGCGCAGCTTGAAGGACGCCGCCGCAGTATCTCCATTATCGCCCTGTCCCTCGTTTGATTGCGGCAAGGATATCCGTATTTTGGCGGGCAAAACACTGCCCCTGCCTAGGACCAACTTGGCATTGGCCTCATCGTTCCCATGCCAGATATACAGGTCATCTTCGGCCACCACACAGTCATCCTCCTTGTGTAGCTGCTGCTCGAGCGGGTCAAGCAGACAGACGGCCTGAAGCGCGCAGCCGATGGCCACCACCTCGTCCGCTGAGTGGCTGTTGTGCAGCTTGGCATCGGGGAAGCGGGCGCCCACTGCCGACTGTAGCTTGGGGATCTGCATGGTGGCACCCAGCAGCACAATGTCATCGATGCCAACTAGGCCCGGGTGTTCCTTTTGCGCCTGCTCCACGCACTCGCCCAGCTGCTGGATGAGGTTGTTGATCACCGGCTGGATAAGGCTCTCGAAACGGGCACGCGACATCTGGGCGTTGAAGTCAACGCCGTCCATTAGCGAGTCAATGTACAGCTGCGTGGAAGGCAGAGTGGTCAGGATGTGCTTGCAGTTGGCAGCGGCTGTGCGGATCTTGGCCAGCGAGCGGCGAGACTCGTGCGGATCTAGCTTGTACTTGCGGCGAAACTCCTCGCAGATAAACTGCACCAGGGCCTCGGTGAACTGGCGGCCACCGATTGGAAAGGGTCCGAACGTGGCCAGCTGGACAAAGAGTCCGTTCTGGACGGCATAGAAGGCAATGTCGCTGTACAGGCCGCCACACTTTATGGTAAGTACATGACGGCGCTGCTCAGGCTGCTCCTCGCCGATCCTGTAGCCCAAGACGGCCGCCGTGGGCTCGGCAATAATTTGGGCCACATGGAAACCAGCGGATTGGGCGGCATCCGCTAGCAGTTTAAAAGCTGGGGCGGGATAGTAGCTGGGTATGGATATAACGGCGATGGGCGCTTGGTCCGCATCCGTGTGGTATTGGTGGGCCAGTTCGAGTTCAGCGCGCAGCAGTTCCACCGTCACCTGATATGCACTGAGGTCCTTGGTCACCACCCGATCGTCCTGGTCTTCCTTCTCAGACGGGACGGTGTGTTCCATGCGGAACACCAGCTCCTCCTTGTCAAAGTCACATGGGATTTCCTTTAGCGCACTCGTCAGCTTCTCGTCGGTGATCTGCTCTTTGGGCTGCAGGAGCTGGAAGCTGTGTGCCACCGCCTGGCGCGGCCTTGTCGCCATCTTCTGCTTGGCCGTGAGACCACACTCGATCTCCGAGACGCCGTCCCAGAGCAGGCAGGCTTGAGACACACGGTCACCCTGCTTGTTGGCGATCACCTCGGCCTTTCCGTCAGCGCGCACGTGGGCGATGCACAGAGTGCTATTGCCAATCTTGATGCCAAATCGCGGCCACATCTTTAGGAAGTAGTCTCGGTAGCAGGAATACCAGGAATTTAAGAATTATTATAGAAATAGAAACACGCACGTTTTTTCCTGCACGCGCGGTAGTGTTGTAGGGCAGTGTTGGCAAGTTCCTGGAGTGGAATCGAGAGAGATGGCATACACTCGATATCTCTGAAAATCGAGTTCAAAATGTATTAAAATGTTCTAATGAGAACTATCAGGTTCAGTGTAGGTTTTTTGTGGTGGTAGTAAGGGAGTTCTTATATTTATCTGTTGAGTAAATAAATGTGAACAAATATTTGGAGAATATTTAATATTATTTTCACATGGATAATATTATTTTCAAAAAATAATATTTATCGAATAAGCATATGCATATCAAGTGGCATATTTTCATATCGATCCTTCAAAATCAGTGCATTGTCCAGCACCAGTACCAAGAGTATTGCATAACGACGAACAGCTGTTGCTGCTATCGATAGTCAGCCCTAAATTCGACTCTACTGCTAACCAACACTGACAGAAAAATATGTAAACAAAACAGAAGGAAAATTGCAAAAGTTTCGAGTAAAAAACCTTGAACAACCCACAAAAACGGGGTTACATTAATGGAATAAAGTGCCACGGAGTGCCGACAAAACCAAAAGTTCTAAAGTGCTCTGAAAAAGCTATTGCAGCTACGCCAGTGAATGAAAAATCCATAGATATCCGATCACAATTGCATTGGCAGCAAACTGTTGACCCCGCCGACCCCACCGCCAGCGCCACAATCACCCCAACCCCGCCCCACTATCCCCGCGGAAAGTGGGCACTGTGTGACATACATGCGCGTGTGTGTGCGGCGCAATCAACGCCCCCAAAAACCCAACCAAACTGTCCCGATTCGTCATCGATTTACGGTGGAACCAAAGCCAAACAACAATGCGACTCCGCTGAAAATTGGACAAATTGAAAGCCCCGAGCCCCCCTTTGTGATTGAAATCTAAGAGAAGCGTAAATAACTGATTTCTGTTTCGTTTGTTCCGAAAATGCGCAATACCTAGTCCTTGGGGAAGGGAAACAAGCCAAAGACAGCGGAAAACAACGGACTTCGTAGCGAAACAAAGAAAAGTCCGGACCTACAGCAACTTGAAGTTTTGTCCAGGATGGACGATAATCTGAGTACCAAGAGCTCCGAGTCCTCGATAACGACTAGCGGCGAGTACGAAATAGTCACGGACAGCAATGTGGCCAGTCCCACAGAGCACGGACCGCATCGAAGGGTAATCAGCCAGGATCCAAAGACTTCTACGGAAGATCAGGCCAAGAAGCCGCCCACTTCGCTGAGCGCTTTGGCCTTGTCCTCGCCGGAGGGCGGTGGTGATCGATCGCCCACACTGGACATGGCCCACAATCGCAACCTAAGCGACATGGAGCACGAGATGACGGACGCGCTGAGGGATCTGGAACTGGAGCGTGGCGTAGGTGAGTACGCAACGAAGTAAACTGAAACCATAGGGCCGTAGGAGCTAGCTTGAGAAGTGCTCATTCGCCAGCTGTGCACACATTTTCGCTGCAGAGCGGGCGAGAACAACGCTCAGAACTGTGAAAGCCACCGCCGCCGCAATTCGATATAGATATTAACTATTAAGTCCGCCAGCTGCAATCTTATCTGGAAGAGCCTCAGTGTTACTGCTGCGCTGTCATGGAAACAATCGACAAACAAGCCCCATAACACTTTCCACACTCCACACACGCACACACCGACAGAATTCCGTTCAATTTGTTACTTTTTATCGGACGGGCAATTGTCAATTAACATATTTGCTTGCAGCCGCCGCCGCCGCCGCTGGGCAGAAGAGCTGCTCGCAATCACGTCTCCCAAGTCACCAGCAGCAGCAAAAGTCCCTGACCTTGCCTTTAACAGGCTCCAGCGGCAGGTCTGTCGATCCGGAGATGCGTTTCCCATGCACCCTGTTCTCGCCCAAGAGCGAGGAGACACTGGACGATGCCTCCAGCTCCAACAGAGTGGGTCATTCGGTGTTCTACGACTGCATCGATGCGAGTCCCGCCTGCGTAGAGGAGAAGCAGGATGCCATGAAGCCGGAGAAGCCGGGCGACACCACCGACGAGGAGGGTGAGTTGGCACTGAGCTTAGGGAAGGTATTTCCAGAAAAGGATCTCAAGCAAACAGAGCCCACAAAGCCTACTCAAGCATCCCTAAATGAACTCTTCTCCTTTTGGCACAGTTTCAGAGATCGATCAGGGTTGCACCATATTTTCCGGAGTCACCTACCTGGGCGCAGCCAACATCAATGCTCCCAAGTCCGAGGGCGAGGTGTATCGCATCATGTGCGAGCTGAACAGTGGCTCCAAGTCGGTGGGCCTTAAGATCACAGTCAGCATTCCCAACTGCTCCGATGGCTTGGTGGTGTGAGTAAAGCTTAGAAATAATTTTGAGTGAGTCACCAGACCAGGGCCTCCTCCTCTTGCAGCCTGCACGACGCCGAAAGCAATACGATTATTGCCACCTACGAGATATCCAGCATCATACTGTACTATCGCGGTCCCGTGGACACTGTGGAGAATGGATGCTTCGCCTTCACGTGGCTGCACGGCGATGCGCTGTTCCAGTGCCATGTTTTCCGTTGCCATATTCCCGAGGCGGTCAACCAAGTCAGCGGTGAGTCAGACAACAGCAGCATCGCCTGAGTGGTATTTCATTGATTTACTTTAAACTCTCCGATCGATCGCAGCCTGCTTCCAGAAGGCATTCCAGACCTATCCGCCCAGCATGACCTGCAGTCTAAACTCGGCCGTGGACATGGCCAACTCGGTGACGTCGGACGTGAGCGGCAATCCCTTGAACACGGCCGGGTACGAGTTTATCGTCTCCCTGGAGATACGCGAGAGGGTGGCCAAGAATTCGTTTGCCGCCGTTCCTCGGGATCGGGGCTGCTTCAAGCTGCGGGCCAACACGGATAAGGAGGTGTGCATCACCGTCAAGCAGACACCCTCGAACATCCTCCAGCCATTGCATATCGAGCGCTGCTTCGGCGTGCTGGTGGCCCCCGGCAAGCTGGTGGTCCAGAAGGATATGCATCTCATCGACATGCATAGCATGGGCTACGTTCTTCCCACATCAGCAACGGGAAGTGTTACGGCTGAAGCGGACAGCAACTCGCAACAGAATTCATCGCTGCCGTACGCCATTCGGGCGGAGTGGAAGGCCCAGGAGAAGGCCTTCGAGCAACTGAACCTCGAGTCGTCCAAGACCAACCTCACCGTGGCCGTAGATATCGTGATGCGCCGGATTCAGGAACCCGTTCGGTTCGTAATCGAGACCCCAGTGACCATCCAGTCGGCCAGCGAGATGCGCATCATGGACCACTTCATGTCCAAGCGCCCCATGACGCTGCGCTTCTACTTGCACCTCAAGCGCACCGACGAGTCCAACTGGAAGGTGAACAGCATCGATCCTTCGGAGGAGATCACCGAGCAGCCGGCCAGCAACCAGCAGAGCTCCTCCTCGCTGCTGAAGCTCGGCATGAACAATCTCTCGCGCATCGTGCGCAGCTCGTCCATAGCCTCCATCGAGGATGACTGTCCCACGGACTACAGCAGCGATGGGGACGAGCCGCTGCTCAGTGGCACGGGAGAGGTGTCGAAGGATTGCTCGCAGGACACCTTGGACGAGTGGGATCCCATTCTGCGCGAGTGGGATGGCGAGAAGCGGCCCAAGAACCTAGCTCCCCTGGTCCGCCTGGGCGTGCCGGAGGCTTTGCGCGAGAAGATCTGGCAGAAGCTAGCCAATGTGGAGGGCAAACTAGAGATGAATGACATGTATAAGATCCTCATTACCAAGGTGAGTAAGTTTAGCTTAAAGAAAAACTAAAAATCTAATTGCAAATTTGCTGGAAGGAAACCAAATGCGAGACAGTCATTCAGCGGGACATCCATCGCACTTTTCCGGCGCACAAATGCTTCAAGGAAACGGGCGGCTCGGGCCAGGATGCCCTCTTCAAGGTGTCTAAGGCCTATGCAGTGCACGACAGCGAGGTTGGCTACTGCCAGGGCCTGAGTTTTATCGCCGCCAGCCTGCTGCTCCACGTATGTAAAAAGTTTCCCAACTCTATGGGCCTTAAGTACCGCGAACCTCGTTGCAGATGCCCGAGGAGGATGCCTTCTGTGTGCTGGTGGCCCTCATGTACGACTACGGGTTGCGCGATCTGTACAAGGCGGGCTTCGAAGTCCTGTACCTGCGCCTCTATCAGTTGGAGCGCCTGATCAAGGACCAGCTGCCGAGGCTGCACGAGCACTTCACGGCCTGCGGCATTGAGACGCACATGTACGCCTCCCAGTGGTTCCTCACCCTGTACACGGCCCGTTTCCCGCTCTGCTTTGTGTTCCACGTGCTGGACGTGTTCCTGCTGGACGGCTTGCCTGTGCTCTTTCAGGTGGCCGTGACGCTGCTCTCCATCTGCGAGTCGGATCTGCGGCAGCTGGACTTTGAGGGTATTCTGAAGTACTTTCGGGTGACGCTGCCCAAGAAGTGCCGCAGCTCCAGCCAGGCCCGCAAGGTGATGAAGCAGGCCTGCGAGCGGAAGATCAAGAAGCTGAAGCAGTACGAGGAGGAGTTCCTGCTGAAGAAGCAGCACAAGGAGCGCCTGGAGAAGGAGGCGCAGATCTACGAGAATCGTTTCGGCGAGGAGCGGCGCAAGCTGCAGGCGGAGATCGATGCCCTCGCCCAGCAGCTGTCGACCGCCAAGGAACGGGCCGTGGAGAAGGAGAAGAAGCACACGGGCATCATTCAGGAGTACAAGCAGATCATTCAGCGTCAGGAGCAGGACATGAACACGCTCAGTGAGACGCTGGGCAAGGTGATGGTAAGCAGAGGTTTGAATCCAAAGAACATCAGCGTTGTAATGCAACCTCCTTATTTCAGCAAACGGTTTCCAAATGCCAGGATTGCCTGCAGAAAATCGACGGAGGTAACGACAATGCCAGGTCTTCGGATGCCATGCGGCAAACCGATGCCATGCGTAATGCCAATGAGCCACCACTGGGACCGCTCGATCCGCTCAACGCCGCCTCGCAGCGCATCCGCGAACTGGAGCTGGAGCTGGCGCAGGCGAAGCTGGCCCAAGTGGAAGCCGAGTGCAAGAACCAGGACCTTAACCATCAGCTGAGCAACACGATCAGCGAACTGCAGACCAACAACCGCAACAGCTGGCAGCCCTGGCTATCGAAAACCTTCAACTCGCTGCAGGAGAAGGTGACTACCCGTGGCACCGGCCACAGGGACAATGGCGGTGGGCCCACATTCCAGTCCTACATGGGCCAGGCACCCACGACCCTCAGCGAGGCCAGCTCCCCCAGCGGCAATCAGGTAACCTAGTGGATTGATTGCACATTGCCTTGGACTTTGTGAAGATATTTTTAGTTTTCTACAGTTAAGTTTTGGTTATTCCCCAGAAAGGGGGCCGAGAGTTGACCTCGAGGAATAGCCAAGCATTGATTATCATTGTTTAATTTATAAACGCGCTCATCACACACCCCAGACCTCCCACCATGACATACATAACGAATCTTTATTTAGTTGACTCTCCACCCGAGCATTGACTCTGCCTGCTGTTTCTGTTAGCGCCCGAACATTGTTTTCTTATTATTTTTATTGATATTTTGTATATCCGTTGCAAAAAAAAATAAAACCAAGCCCAATATGTAAATATTGATATATATAGCATACTAAATCCGATTCTTTTGATCCCTGAACACGGCTGCCCAGGAGTACAAGACCTTCGCCTTTGCCTCGGTGGGCGGTTCGCCGAAGTTGCCCCCCAAATTCCAGGCCACCAAGCTGCGCAACAGCATCGACAGCCTGCGGAATATTGTGGTGCCACTGGACACGGGCAAGTCCCTGGCCGAGAATCTCAAGCAGCAGCTGCAGCAGTAGGATCAGAAGTAGAGATGTAGGTGGCTCTGGATAGCAGACAGTCCTACGGCATTGACTATGCCCCGGTATTATTTATCATCATATTCGTCTATATACAAATCTATATAAGCAAATGTGCATTTTGATTTCCATATGAAAGCGAGTACTCGAATTTTTATTATAATTTTGCACCTTTGAGGCACACCAAAGAGCCATTGCAAGGACCTTATAGTAAAGAGATATACCAGCAATGTTTAGGCTTCTATCTCCCTGGCAGAAAGTTGAGAGCGTAAAGATCCAAAAATGGAAGGAAGTTACTTGTTATTATAAGGTCCTTGGCCAGTGCGTGTCTAGGTACAAGTGGACCTAGATCTAGGTTCTCATAGTTGGGATGCGCACTGGTGGTAAATGCTACACGTATAACGCTAAACCGAAATAAAAGTAACCAATAAAATGCTAATTATTAACGTAATTATTTATTCCCTTCGGGCGGTATGTATATATATAATATAGAATACAAGTGTTGAGACCTGTTCGCTAGTTCAATTTGAATTAACTGTGGTGGAAATGGTATTTAAATATTTATTATTATTATTAAAAAATTGCCTTTAATGCTTTAGTTAATTTCAAGAGCTCTAAATCAGGCAGAAGATGCTATCAAAGCAAAAAGTAAGCCCCAGCATGCGTTAATCTACTATAACATTTAAACTAGTCCAATTCCAGCACATTAATCCAACTTAAACCAGGAATAGATCTACATAACTGTGACCAGATCCCGACCAGAATCACACCAGGCTTTAATACTATCGTTCCACTCGGCCGTTCCTTCACCACTCCCTTAGATAAAGAACAACCGCTGCATTCCCTCGGCTCTTTTCTGTGGCGTGGATACCGCCATCGCAGCATAGTTCATCAGCAGATCAGCCGACGAGCTGCGCTGGATGAGGCGCTTCCGTCCACCCGCCGCCGTATTGCTGAATGATCGGCTCCGCACATGACTTCGAAGACGACGCTTGGGTCGCTGGGACACGGCTCCGAAGCAGGAGACCTGTTGTTCCGCTTCACTCTCGCTTTCACTGTGATTCGGGGGCGGTGGCACCTCCTCCACTGTCATGTGGGACTGAAGAGTCTGGTTGGAGTGTTCTCCCGACTCCCTGGTTAGGGTCTCCGCCGAATCACTTGCCTCGGCGACGGTCAAGCGAGCCCGCTTACCCACACTGTAGCTGGAGGGATCTCTCGAAAGCTCCGAGCCGAAGTTGCTGCTACTCCTGTCGTGGGGAAGATTGGTGCCGTAGCTCAGAAAGTCCGGATATGGTAAATGCAGCTCGTCACCGGTAAAGGCCTCTGGGGAGGAGAAGGTGTGCCGCAGCCGCTGGACTCTGTAGCCCCTTCCAGGCGGAGCCTGTTGCACCACCAGCCACGATCGCTTCAGGTAAGTGTGCTCCGTGCAGTTGCTGCCAATCGGTTGGTCCTGGTTCTGGTTCTGGGTGGAGGTCACCAGACTGCCGGCCGTCGTGGAGGGCAGGCCTAGAGTGAGTGAAATGCTGAGGGAGTCGTCGACTCCCTGGGTGCACTCATCCGCCGTGCTACCGGGCGTCGTGACTGGCCCACCGGCTGCGGATAGTTCACCCCCAAGGGGTATCGGTGTCGGGCCCGTTGAAAGCCCCACGGATTGGCAGCGGACCCCTGGTTCCTTTGCTGCCGCGACAGACGAGCCTGCAGCGCCTGCAAGTGGGACTCTGTGGGTAAGTTAGCGACTGTAGGGCGGGATTGGGGATTGGGCTTCCGGCACCCTCAACTACCTACCACAAATGGCTGTGGCCAGGAGCATTCGCTGGGCCATCGTCTGGCTCTGCTCCGCGTCCTCGTTGGTGTCTGTGGCGGCTACAGCATGGGTCATCGCCGCCGCTGAGGTACTGGGTTGCTCCTGATCCCTGTCCAAGCTGCAGCTGCGATGCAGCGGCAGCACGGACTGCATGGTGCAGTTGCTGGGGGCGCGACTACAGCTCCGATCGCGTGGAGGCGGACGACGAGCGCGCCGCTGGCGCCGTGGTTCCCTCAGCTCCTGCTGCATCCCCACCTTGATCACCTCCTCGTAGTCTGGCGGAGCTTCGTAGCTAGGCGGTTCATCAGGGGTGCGATCTTCGTCCTGGCGATCTAGCAGCTCACTGATTGTCTGCAGGTGGCTCTGAAGCTCGCGCTGGTGGCGCGCCCTCACCCCCATCCTGTACAGGATCACCATCCAGCCGGAGAGAACGCCGAAGATGCCCAGCGTGCTGATAATGAAGATGCCCGTGGCCGTCTTAAGGTCCGGATACTGGTCCATCTTTGGGAAGTAGTAATTGGGCTTGTGGGAGTACCAACGCCGGTCGTGATGCAGATGTGCCCAGTCCTCCTCGCAGGAATCCGGCTCATCGCTGCCATCGCCGCAGTGATCGAAGCCGTCGCAGTGGAGGCGAATCGAGATGCAGTGGTTATTCCCGCACAGGAACTCCGAGCCGATGTAGCAATCTGAATTAAGGTTTTCCCTTTATATTTTCCACTTATAGAAGGTCCAGAGACTAAATCCCTCTGTTAACTTTCCAGCACACTTACTCAAGTAGTTGAAGACGCTGTAGACGATGGCCAGCTTGGAGGACATCCCGAATACACCGCGCAGGCGAATGTAGTAACCAGAGAGGATGGGCGCAACGTGGCTCTCCTTGCTCAGCCCGTTGTTCGGCCACATAACGTTCTCGATCTCCACGGCATCAGAGGTGGTGCCCTGCCGGATGGTCAGCTCAGAGCGAGCGGCCATGCCGTAGAAGTCATCCACGCGCAACGAGATATGGGTCTTCATCATCATATAGTTGTTGCCGGGCTTAATGATCCAAATGCAGTCGAAGAGCCGGACATCAGTGGCGTTTTCGATCATGTTCATCATGGTGATGGCACCCCCAGGTCCAGTGACCATTCCACCACAATCTGGAGGGAATAATCGAAAGGGATTATTGTAAGTTATAATATATTATATATTTTCTTGGGGATATGTTTTTCTATAATCCTTTTATTTAACTCTTTAACATGTAACACTCAAGCCAACCTACCCCAACAATGCATAACACACTTATCCCCGTCGTTGGCTTATATATAAACCAAGAACCCTTTGGGCAATGATCCAAGAAATCGATTGTCTTACTCAACAGGCCAACCCACAACAGTCACCCAGTTTCCACTTCAACGCCTTGCATTGACATTGATATTTGTCAAGAGTCCGAGCCTTCCGCCCATTCCCTCTGCCAAAATCAATATGACAACTGCCTGCAGACCTTCAAGTGCCCAACTAATCCGGCAATTATCCCCGTGCCACTGTTCACAGAAACGAAACTAAAGATACGAGCTTATCTGTAGTGCCTCCTTCTTATAAGATATGTTAAATTATAAACATAAACAAAATATTTTTGGTTCGATTTTGGATTACAAATTGATCAGAGACAAAAAGTACGTTAAGTAATTTTGTAATTCTGTGGCACTCTTTTCTGAACAATTAAATTGGTTTCAAATACCCTTTTCCTATATAAACTCTCTAAAACGAAATGTCAGCAGAGTGTAACTCACCTGTGTAGGGCACCAGCCGTTCGTCCTTCAGCTGCTTGGACGAAACAAAGGTCACCTCGGCTCGAAAACCCACTCCAGTGGCGGAATTGCCCCGGAACTGTAACAGCAAAGACTTTCCGGTGCTCACCGTAATTGGTGGCCGGAAGTGCTCACCCGTATACGAGTCCAACATCTGGCCATTGGAGTCAAAGATCTCCAGAGTAGAGGCCAGGCCCAGCTGGAAGTCGGTAAAGTCCAGCCGCACCTGGCAGTTGTCCGCCTCGCAGGTGAGGATGTGCTCGATGCCATAGTCCCGGGGATACGGCATGGGGAAGTACGGCGTAGAGATTACCTGAGGCAGGTGCTTAGCATTCCCACTGCCCACTATGGACTGTTTGGGGGAACCACTTACTATCCGAACGTTACCTATCAGGGGATATATATTGGTGTGACACTTAATCCTCAATCGAATCCCTTAAAACTTACGCTCGGAGAAGTACTGCAGCGAAAAGACATGGGCATTCGTGGCCCTGTAAAAGAACTTGAGCTGCAGAGTCCTGGTCTTGCTTCGGAATACCTTGCCGTCGCCGCAGAACTCCTGTCCCGAGATGGTGGAGTCGTAGGGTGGCTCCGAGAACTGGATGTGCTCGCAGGGACACATGCTGGACTTGCTGTCGCCCGTGTTCCCGCAGCTCTTGGAGAAATTCGCATAGGTGAATGTCACCCGGATGACGCACTCGGCGCAGGTCACCAGCTCCAGGCTGCACTGGTACCACACGTCCCCCGCCACCGCATCGTTCTTGAAGCCCAACGGCGAGCTCTGCTGCAATTTATTGAATGCTGATCCTGGCAAAAGCCGCTGAAGAAAGCACAAACACTCACCCGATAGGCGGTGTAGCTCACGTTCCGGGCGTGCAGCTCGCCTGGTGGACTGCCCAGCTCGAGGAAGTGCCGCCGCCCATCCCAGTGGTTGCAGATATCCAGGTCCCGGTAGCTGTTACTAGCGGGATACGCCGCTCCCGGCGTGTGCCAGCAAAACAGACACAAGATGTAGGCCAGCAGGTAGCCATAGCCCAGGATATGGGCCAGCATGGATAGTATGAGCCTCCGATCTGGATCCTGGTCCCCTTCCGCTCGAATATTCGCCGTGTGCGGTGCCGCTCAGTGTTGAGGCACGACTGTGGCCGCCACATCGCTGGCAAATGGCAAATCCAATAACGGCCGGACCTAGAAGAAGCCGCACAAGTGGGTCGGCCGCCCGCCGGTCCACGTAACGTGTCGGGCCCACCCTCGCCTGTACTGGGTTAAAGACCTCTTGAGTCCGGTATAAAAATACATTTACTTGAAATTTGTCTTCCGTTTTGAACGTGTTGGGGAAATGGTTTCGGGTTTTTGCGTCTCGCAGAGACAATGAACAGTGATACATGCATCGAAGACACACAATATAGTTAGCCTAGGACATGCACAGCTACATAGACAAATGGAAATATCGTAGTGTATGGTGACAAGGACGAGGCTTCGCTTGGTAGCTCCCTAGAGGTGCGCGGCCTTCGGCTCGGACTGAGCCCCGGATAGTCATTTGGCGGCGGCGTTCTTTGCAAGGGCAGCGCCCAGGTTCTTGGCCAGAGTGTCCATGAACTCGAACGTCTCCTGGTAGTCCTTGCGCTCCACTGCATTGATACTGCCCTTGATGCAGATGGCCAGATCCTTGGTCATGGCGCCGCCCTCGATGGTGTCGATGCACACCTGCTCCAGGGTCTCGGCGAACTGCTTCAGCGGCTCGTTGTCGTCCAGCTTGGCGCGGTGCAGGAGGCCGCGGGTCCAGGCAAAGATCGAAGCAATGGGGTTGGTGGAGGTCTCCTTGCCCTGCTGGTAGAAGCGGAAGTGACGAGTCACAGTGCCGTGAGCGGCCTCAGCCTCCACGGTCTTGCCGTCGGGGCACAGCAGCACGGATGTCATCAGACCCAGCGAACCGTAGCCCTGGGCGACGGAGTCCGACTGCACATCACCGTCGTAGTTCTTGCAGGCCCACACGAAGCCACCCTCCGACTTCATGGCATAGGCAACCATGTCGTCGATGAGGCGGTGCTCATACCAGATGCCAGCCGCCTCGTACTCCTTCTTGTACTGCTTGTTGTACAGGTCCTCGAAGATGTCCTTGAAGCGGCCGTCGTACTTCTTCAGGATCGTGTTCTTGGTGCTCATGTACAGCGGCAGTTTGCGGTCCAGCGCGTACTTGAACGAGGCGTGGGCAAAGTCCACAATGGAAGCGTCCGTGTTGAACATGCCGAGGGCAACGCCGGCACCCTTGAAGTCGTTGATCACCTCCTCGATGACCTGGCCGTCGTTGCCCTTCCAGGTCAGGGTGAGCTTGCCAGGTCCGGGCACCACATAGTCCACAGCCTTGTACTGATCGGCGTGGGCGTGGCGACCGATGACGATGGGCTTCTGCCAGCCGGTGACGAGGCGGGGCACGTTCTTGCAGATGATGGCCTCGCGGAAGACGGTGCCGCCGAGAATGTTGCGGATGGTGCCGTTGGGCGACTTCCACATCTTCTTCAGATTGAACTCCTCCACGCGCTTCTCGTCGGGAGTGATGGTGGCGCACTTGATGCCCACGTTGTACTTCTTGATGGCCTCGGCGCAGTCGATGGTCACCTGGTCCTCAGTCTTGTCACGGTACTCGATACCCAAATCGTAGGTGTGCAGCTCGATGTCCAGGAAGGGCAGGATGAGCTTGTCCTTGATCGAGTCCCAGATAATGCGGGTCATCTCGTCACCGAGGACATCCACAACGGGTCCGGCTTTAATTTTCTGGGCCATCTGTGAGGGAAAGCAGACCGGCAATGAGGACTTGAAGGTGGAAAGCAATGGTTCTTATTAGCTATTATTTATGTTATCGGAAAATGGGGTGCAGAGGGCGTGTCTAGACATTCACCTCGCTCACGGTAGGATTCGTCTCGTTATCCATGGAAATCTTGATGGGATTGACTTGCTGGATGCAGGAGAAAAGGCGAAAAGTAAATGAGGATGATTGAAATGACAGACAAAGCAAAGTGAACTTTGATCCGGATAGAGGAATTAGGGCGGGTCGATTCTTTTATTTGTTCAACAAAAAATGTATTTCTTCTTTCTTTTTCGTAAATGTATCTCAATTTTTTTTTAAATCTACATAGAGTTTATTAGAAGGTTTATCACAAATCTCTTACTATCTTGTTTTTATTGTATTGTAGAAATACATTTTAATGGTATTTTGTTGTTGTTTAATACAAAATTGAATGGCTAATTAAAAATATGTTCGTATCCAATGTGGTCTGTTATTCAGATAATGATGAAATAAACCCATTTGTCTTTCTTGTCCGTAGCCCTACGATTTTTTTCCCGTCCAAATTATCGACCCACCCTGGCACAAGAAGATAGATAAGGCGTCGAAAAAGGGCGACGCCGGATGAACCTACCACGGCGCTGCTGGCGAAGTTCGCCCGGAAAACGGCGCGGATGAGCTGCGGCTGCCGGTGGACCGACGTCATCAGAGCTGCGGAGCGGCGCACGGCAAACATTTTACAACTTGCGGATTTTTATGAATGATTTGGGGACTGGAAACGAGAGACGAAATTTCAGCTTGTCACCAAATAAAAACAGAACGAATCTGACACTGAAAGCCCGGCATTAAGCGAAAGTCTCGGACAAAACTGTGCAGGCGGCCGGCGCGTCGTAGCTGTAACTGATAATTGTGCCGTTATTCGCTGCAGTTTTTGATTCTACTCGACTCTCTCCGGACGATTTGTTGCGCAATCTGCGTAATCACAACGTACTAAATGCCCGCACTGATAAGATTTAGCTGACGGACTTTGATAAGCTGCTCTCGCAACAACACTTGGCGCATAAAGTACCAGCTTTTAATTAATATTGCCAGCTTGTAATTAAAAAAACAAAAGAAATGCGTCGGACTTGTAATCGTTATCGCCAGCTGGCACTCTCAATTCGATTTGCATTGCGGATGTCAGCCTTGCTCTCACTTACGCTCTCTCTGGTTCTCTCCTTTAATTTCTCCCACTCGCAACTGTTGCTATTATCAGCTGGAAAAAAACTTTTCCACTATTTGAAAGCATAAGCCGGGGCCAGCTTTTACGCCGAGTTCAGGGTCGACTTGATAATTTCACAATAGGCGCGTGCTGAGCATAGAATTTATGGCTTTTTTTGAGTTCTCCCATATTGTCCGACAGCTGACCGGCCTTCTGTGAGATATCGATAACGATAGTCGGCAGTGATGGCACTGTGACAGGTCACAGCTCAGATAATTTTTTAACTCGGGCGCCAACTCAGAGCTCGCCTTAATTATCTCGAGATGTCTGCTCCCGCGCTCCTTATCTATTCCAGTCAATTGTATAACTAATCGCATTTGCGTGATTCTTTTGTGTTGGTTTCTTTTGTTGATTCGATTAAAATAATGAGAGTATTTAGCATTAATTCCAGGGATCTTCAAAAGAGGAATAGCACCTTCTTCAACTAGTTAATTAGCACGCCATGGTGGCGCGGTCGCGCATCACGCCATTGGTCCCAGGCCACGCCCACAAATGGGTGAAATAGAGAGCCGGTGGCCGAATAATATAAATATTCAAGCTTTCACAAACGGTTTTTTGTAGCACATCTGGGCCGGCAGACTTCGAACACATGCTCAACAATATCAAATTCCAACCCACACCCCCTCATTGTATCAAAACACGTCCAAGATAAGATTTGGCATTGGTAAATAAACATGCAATGTCAAGGCGCAAAATACAGTAGATAGTACTTCTAATGGAATGGTCTATAATTATTTAAAATTATATTTTGTAATGCAACCCAAAGTAAAAATTTTACTCAATATGGTTTAGAAAATTTCTTCTACAATTTCTAGCGCTAATGAATATTAAAGCTTGTGTTTAAATCATTTAACAACTTAACTTATAAATCTGTAATTTATCTACATATACATGTATATATTTTTATCTATTTTAGGGGAACAAATTTTATATAAAAGGCCGATAGGACAATGTTCTTTATGCTTTATAGATTATGTTTCAATTTAAAATTAAGACTATTATAGAATGAATTCAACAATTTTATTTTAACAATATTATGATTCGAAAATATTATATAACAGAAACTCTGATATCAGGAATTCTTTTCTTTAATATGCTAACGTCATTAATTTAAAATATCTTCCAGAACCTTTTATGAGATTTACAGATTTGCATAAAACCAGATCATCTAGCCAATTTCTAACTATGGACGTTTTACTGTATTGCACAAATTCCCATGAGATACGAGCCCTCGTCAGGGGCTATCTGGAGATGTTCTCGAACAGTCTATTATTTGTAGATATACAAAGTATTTGTGCTTTAATTAAAACTGTCGACACGATTCACGATTAAACTTTGGACACCCGGCACCTGGAGACTTGCAGGTGAAGGAGAAAAGCTGGTGACGTGTCTGTCTCTGTCTCTATAATCCCCCTCTCTTTCTGCTCTTTCACCTCTTTCTCCTTGCCTCTATATCTATCTCATTTTCAGAAGAGACACAGCGGCGAAAACCGGTGCGAGAAAACAAACGCAGCAGCGGGAGACGCAGATAAAAATGCATAAAAAAACAAGACCGGCGGCGAAAGTTCGGCGACAAAAGTAAATAGTAAATAGATGGGGCTAAATAGGTTGGGGCTAGGGGTTATGCATAGACTTTAACAACGCTAAATATTCGCATTAGCACGGCTCAATACCCAATGATTTGCATATCGGCGGCCCAATTAGGAATTCTCCATTTTATTTTTTTTTAGCACACAGATAAACTGCAAGTCAGCGTTACGAATGCAGTCAATTTCTCATTCAGATTAGATTAGGGGGTGGGCGCGAGGAGATAAATTTAGAAACCATGTTTTATGTAACCCCGAGGACTCTACTTACCTTTCAGAATATTTAAATTGCCGGTTTTAAAACGAACGAACGAAGACTGAGTAAGCAAGGAAGACCGAAAAAGGCGAACCACTCCCAATCAGACACAACGACTAAGTGATTCCGAGAGCCAACAAATAAACCATGGAGCCAGCGGTGGCCTGATTGGAACGAAAGCGTGAGGCAGATAATTCCGTAGATAAAAACATGTTTCAGCTGTTTTCGGAAAGCTTATTTCCTGTGACTTAAAGCTTTGGCTGTGATATTTCTTGCGGGCAAAAACAGCCAACTTTCAGGGGGGATTCAAATTAAAATAATGTGTTCTGCTCCTGTTATCGTAATTTTTTCGATTTCGATTTGTGCGAAATCCATCGATTTCGTTTTTTGTTGCTACGGTTCTCGCTTAATTTTTTCTATCGGAATGTTTTATTGATTTCAGTGTTAATTTGTTTTTTCTCCTAAATAAAATCCCAGCGTTTAGTCGAAAAAAGAAAATATATATACACATATACTTATATACACATTTATATTTTAAAATATGAATTCAACTTTCGGAACGGGCCGGATCGGACGACTATATCATATAGCTGTCATGGGATCGATCGGAAATTTTGTTTAAATTTATTTATTTATTTAAACAAAATAGCAAATATCTG